>QANT01002274.1:0-38885 GCA_003254885.1 Purshia tridentata | reverse complement strand
TTGGTACCAATAGAGAGAGGATGAAGAGAGGAGAATAATGGGACCGACATCAAGGCAAACTACCGCCGGAGGTGGCAGAATCGACGGTGAGAAGCAGTCGGGCTTTGGAGACTCGATTCTTCGTGCACGGTGGTCGGTTGGGTAAGGTGAAGGTGCCGTGGTGCTCGCCATGGCCTGGGGAAGAGAACCCAGGTGGTTCGGCCTCGTGCTGTCTCTGGAAATGGTGAGTTGCCAACGAACAAGGGAAATCGAATTTGGCTGGATTTTCATTTCTGGGTTGCGTCGTGGTGCGAGAAGGGCATGGGAAGAGAGAGGAGAGAGAGACGATCTCGTGGAGGCCAAAATCACCGGCAACGGTGGCCGGACGGCGAGTCACGCGCCGGTGGAAGCTGACGGTGCAAGAGAGAGAGTTGAGAGAACAGGGGAGGCGTTGGGTGTTTCGCGAAGGAGAAATAGGAAATGGAAGTCTGATTTTTGGCTTTTTAAAGCAACCGCAAAATTATCAAAATACCCCTAAACTTTGAACGTCCATAAAATCCAAACCGTAATTCCAAATCGCATTCCGTTTGTGTCTACGCACTCGTTAAGTCGAAACCTATCCAACGAGACTAAGATCAAGATTGGGCATTTCCTAATTTGTATTACTCCTCAATGGCCCACTGAATTTTTTAAAATCCCACTTAATCGCCAAAATTAATTATCCACTTTTCTGGGGTCTTACAGCTACCTTGCTGAAAAGTGTACAATGTTTTGTAGCAAGTACATAAAACAAGTTGCTGAAGTAGGAGCTCGACATGCACGCAATGAGGAATTTGAGAATGATTTATTAATAGAAGGGCGTACAATAAAGCATGGAAAGTTAATCATTCTTCCAGATGAAATGCTACAAGTTGCTCACCTTTACATCTTGTTAAGCAGTTCAGAAGTCCAGCCTTATATAGAGTAAGTGTACTGCTAGAAAAAATTTAGTATTTTCATATATCAAATTAGGAGTCCAACATTATATAATGTAAGTGTACTGTCAAACAAAATTTAGTATTTTCATATATCAAATTAGCAGATAATTAACAAGTTTTTTGTCTATTAGAATGCATTTGGATGAACTTAGGAGTTCGAATCAATGACTTTCAAGGAATGAAACCTTGTTACAAAAGAAACACACTAACTCATTTAGTGCATGGTTCGAGATAAAGGTAATTATAAGTCTCTTAATTAATTAATTAATTATACATGCACACCAAATATGATCTTTGACTAATATTTCTCATTCTTTTAACAGATTGAGTGTCAAATGGGAGACAATAATGTCTCAAAAACTCTACAATGGCTTGCAAAAGGACCTAGAGAACAAGCAAAGTCATATTTTGGATTTCTTATAAACAACATTAGATTTCACATTCAGGGTGCTAAGAGGTCTCGACAAAATAGTGATGTTTCGATTGAAGTATACACACCTTGTAGAGCTAGTGCAAAGGACAATTCACAAGTCATTGGAAAAATTTGGTATTACGGGGTTTTAAGAGAGATTTTAGTGCTAGATTACAATATGATTCATGTTCCTATCTTCAAGTGTGATTGGGCAAATATTGTAAATGGTGTCAAAATTGATGATGGGTTCACTTTCGTTAACCTCCATGAAGGACAAAGCCAATTTAAAAGAGATCCATTCATTTTGGCCTCACAAGCTAAGCAAGTGTTCTAGTCTAGGGAGAGTGAGGAATCAAATTGGTATGTTGTATTGCAAGCACCACCAAGAGGTTATCACGAATTTAAAATATATGAAGAGAGTGATGAAGTGCCACCTATGTCAATTGGTGCATATGAATTTGGAACAAATGATGACAATGAGAATGAACTTTGTACAAGAGTTGATGTTGAGGGCATATTTTGTGATGCATAAATATAGGCTGCATTTATAGTGTTATAATGATGGTTAAATTTTGAATTTGCTGTATTCTAAAATATGTAGGATGTGTAAAAATTCTTGGTGTTACTAATATAGTCAGATTTTAATTTTGAACAACTTTACCTATTGCAAAATTTCACAAGTGAAGATGAGCTCTGTAAGTTACTTTACTCCATTGGTTTTGATTACCAAACTCATTTGATCATTTGTCTTATTATACTAACTGCGATATTTATTTATTTGTGCATGTGATGTAAGACTTCTAAAAAGGGTCTGAAAAGAACAATTAAGCATGGTCGAGCATTATTGGCTGCTTTTAATCAGCAAAAGAAAAAACAAATGAAAATTTCAAAGACTGCTGCAACATCTGCTCCAGTCATTCAATATGCTCCAGTTGCTCGAAATGATCATAGGAGTGATTCAGTTGGGACAACTGTTGCAATTGTACAACAAAACTCAGAGACTTCAGCTACTACTTCCAGAGATACACAGAAGAAGAGAGGTCCTACTAGAATGGGAATGATGAAAAACAATGCCAAACGCTTGGAGGTTGGATTTAACACTTTTGGTCAAAGTGAGTTTGGACATTCTGATAAACTTGCTTCTTATATTGGAGTTGTAGTAAGAGAGCATGTTCCTGTTTGCATAAAAAAATAGAAGGAAGTTACATCAAAACAGAGAGAAGATCTTTGGACACTCATTAAGGTATTGATAATTCTCTTAATTTTGCACTTTTTATAAGCTTTTAGATTACATAAAACTAAGTTCATTAAATTTACACTTTCTAGATGCTTTTATAGTTATTTGATGTATTTTGGTAAACAGCAAAGATTTGTCGTCAATGATGCTAACAAAAAAATGATATTTGGAATGATGGGATGTCGTTGGAGAGAATTCAAGTCAAAGATAACACGTCAGATAAGGGTAGCTGCTAAAAAACCAGATAAAGCACGTGCTTTGTCTTGCATCAAACCAAAAAATATATTCTGCATCGAAGAATGGGAAAAATTTGTAAAGGAAAGAGTATCTGCAGGTTTTGAAGTATGTTTTAGACTATAACAATACTATGTTCACTATATCTGACACTTATGTCTATACATATATTGCATAAGCTATCTTCTTTTTATAGGCAAAGAGCAAAAAGTTTAGGGCAATGAGACTTAGTCAAAAATTTCGACATACAATGAGCAGAAAGGGATATGCTCGCTTGGAGTATGAAATGGTAGGATTTTATTGATTGAGGGATATTCATATTATTAATTTTGACATATATCTAATATTGTAGCATAAATTAATTTTTCATTATTGTCATATTTCTTTTGTCACAGAGGAAAGAGAGTTCCACTCCATCATCAATACGTAGGTCTGATGTCTGGATTAAAGGACATGAGTCAAAGATAGGTGCATCTCTCAATGAAACAACCAGTAAAGCTATGGTGAGAAAAAATATATTACACAAATCTATTCATTTTATTACTGAGAAAATGGTAAATGAATGTATATTTCATGAATGAACTTGTAGGATGAAATCAGAGATCATGTCAAAGCAAATGCAGAAAAGCAAGAAAATATAAATGAAGATGCTCTTGCATATGTACTAGGACCTGAACAGCGAGGAAGAGTACGAGCGACTGGATTTGGAGTTACACCTTCTAAAGTGAATGCACATATTCAGAGCAATGGAAAGGTGAAAGAACTTGAACAGATTTTGCAAACCCAAACTTCCTTGGTACATGCACAAAATCAAAGGATAGGGATACTTGAAAATAAGATAGAAGAATTTATTGCTAAGCTATCTCAACAGGTAAAATTCTGATATATTCTTATTAAGTTCATGCATTAATGATTAATTTGGGCATATATTGATATTTTTGTCTTAATTTCTACAGCTCCCAAATAAAAATGTTGAGGAAGTGACGAGTTCATATGCATGTACTTCTTGGGTAAATATCTTAGTACCCTTTTTTATGCTTATTAGTAATGTTTGGATCGTTTGAGTATAACCATATATTTTTACTATTGTGGCTTTTGTGAATTGTAGTCCCAAAAGGGTAGTGGCCCAATGCAAGGAAGTTCTCAATATGAAAATGTGAAATGCCAATTGTTGAATTGGTACAAATTTGATGAAGATGAGGTTGTGGCAGAAGGAAAGATAGCTTCAACTGACCCGAGTGCAAAAGTGCATCATGTGCCTCTTGGAAGAGATTGATGGAAAGTTTGGGTAGAGTCAGTAAGTACTCCTCATGTGAATGTTTATAGACCCACAGAAGAAATTAAAATCTTGGACGAGGCTTTAGGAAGTACTGTTGCTTGACCACGAAGCTCTATCAAAATTTTATAAAGAGGTAATGTTTCTATAATCGACCATGCATTTCATTAGTAACAAATAGATAAAGAAAGAGGCATGTTTGTTTTTAGATTGGTCTGCAGATGAGTATTTTTAGATTGCTAAGGCAGACATCCATATGATTGGCCTGCAATAAAATTTTTTTTATCTTTTGGAAGACAAACATAAAATTGGCCTACAATAAAAATTTGTTGACCTTCTATAAGATTGGTCTGCAATAAGTTTGCAGGTCAATAAAAAATTTTGAGGCATTCGTTGCAATTTGTTGCTTCATTGAACTGCGTTAGCTATTTTAGTAATCTTATTGACTTGAAATTTTTTATTGACCTAAGTATTATCGATATAAAAATTTTTATTGACCTGCAAAAATATAAAGTTAGCAAATTTTTATTGCATACATCCTTTCTTGTTTGGTCTGCTTCTATGCATTTTAGAAAATAGGTTTTTAAGATTGTTTTTGCAGTATGAGAGCCCTTTTCCTATTGAAATGTCAATGACTTTAGAATTAAAGAGAGAACTTGGGAAGGCCTTCAACAATTAAAAGGCTGATTTTGCTTGGTTAAAAAAAAAAGTTTAATGGGCATCTTTAAACATTTGTTGACCTTTCACCAAGCCTAACTGGTTGTGCATTTTTTTTATTTTTTGAAATGGCAAGTTCATGAAAAGGAAGTGAGGAAGAAACTTTGGATGAAAGGAACTTACTTTTGCTCTTTTGCATAAGGAAACTGTGGCTGACTTCTGCTTTTTTGGAGAAGGAAACTTTAGTTATTTTGAGGAAGAAACTTTTGTTTGTAGGGTGGAATTTTGCTCTTTTGGAGAAGGAAAAAGGACTTCCAAAGAGTTAGACACAACAGGAGCTTGTGTTGGATTTTAGATGTTAGATTTGAAGAAGACATTGAGACTGCATTTTGTGCTAGACTGCTAGTATGTTGATAAACAATTAACTAGTGCAGGATAGTCGTTGGTTTTTGTTTTTGATAGGTACTGAATTTTTTTGTTGTATATATGATATTGGTTCTTTAATGAATGACATTGGTGACTGAAAGTTATGCTTTGCACCTTGAATAAACTAGGTTTATGAATTTAAATTTGTTTTTTATAAAAATATACATTTTTATTTAACAGTGTTCATATTTATGTTATGCAAAGAACAATGACAACAATAAAAGCATGTTGTCAAATGCAATGAGAAACACAACATGCACAAAATGTTGTGAAAGATAAAAACAACGTTTAAACTGCGTAGTTGTAAGATACAACGTTCTTTAAACGCGGTAAAAAACTATTTAGCAATGTTCATTAATATTTTAGACAACTTTAAAAGCACGTTGTTGAATGGGTAAAACTTTTAACAACTTCAAGATACGCAACGTTCAGACGAACGTTTTTAAACGTCTTTGACAACGTTTCTCGCACGTTGTGATATCCTGTTTTTGCTATAATGATATAGGTTGGGGGTTTTAGTGGCAGCTTGCCTGTTCTAACCCACATGTCAGACCCAAGAAAAGGAGCTAACACAGGGGCATATAGTTGCAAATATGCATCCACCATGTACATTTTAGCCAAGACATCCTCCACTTGGTACTTCCCCATCCAGATGCATGCCAATATATGGGTGCATGGGATCCCACTCAAATCCCAGAGTCTACAAGAACATGTCTTCTTCTCAAGATCCACTGCAAATTGTTGGTTGTACGTGGTGATCACTTGATGCATTTTCGCTCCACAGTGGTGCACAATGCAAACGTTGCAGTTTTTCTTCCTATCATCAATAATCTCTTTTATTCTAGGGCCATATGGAAACTTCCACTTGGTAGCAGCTTCTCTTCTTCTAGCCATCAGTAAGGTGATATACATTCTCATTTTTTCTAACATCACAATAATAGGCTGGTCCCTAGCAGGTAGTATTGTAGCATTGAAAGACTCACATAAATTGTTGAGTATGAGATCACACTTGAACCATGTGGAGATTTAATGCTTTGCACAAGTGCTGGGTTGGCTTGTTAGCAAACCATTTTGGGGTTCAGGATCAGCCTCTGCCTTTTTCCTCATCTCAGTCTTGAACCTTTCTTCTGTAGTAGACTTTGCAGCAGATAAAACCAAGTTATAGAGATAGATGCCAGGATGCTTCTTTCTAAAATTGGAAGTAATGTGTTTAACACAATTCCTATGCTCACAGCTTGGCAACAAAAACTTAACAGATTCCACTAACCCCTTCTGCTGATTCGATATGATAACCTGCCTATAATCATCATCAATTCTCAAGTCCTCAATCAAAGCTTGCAGAAACAATGTCTAAGAGTCCTTATTTTCTATTTCCACCACTGCAAAAGCTATGGGGAACATGCAATTATTGGCCTCTACCCCAATAGCACTCAATAGCTGCCCTTTGTATGGACCCTTAATGAATGCCCCATCTAATCCTATCACAAGTCTACAACCATCCATATACCTTTTCTTGCAAGCCCCATAGCATATATACACGCTCCTAAAAACTTGACCATCTGCAAGCACTCCAACTGAAGTGTGAGGATTGGTCAATGTCAAAGTTTCTAGATAGCCCCATATCTCTGCTTATTGTTTCTCAAGATGCTCATCAATCTGCTACATTGTTAATAACTTAGCCCTGTAACATTTGGACAGTGTCACAAAACAATTTAGTGTCTTCTAGATCATTGCTTAAAACTGCTTAGCATCCCACTTAGGGTTACCCCTAATGTCATTCCCAAACTTTTTTGCGATCCAAGCAGCATTAGTTTGTTGGTTGTACAGAGGCGCCGAGCATTGATGCTCATCAATGAGTGTTCTCACAACAAACATATTCAACTTTCTGTCCAGTGACCCAAACAAATGCCAAGGGCACCCTTCTGCACATTTAGCTCTAACCTCCCTTCTATGATTCTTTGCAAATTTTATATCCCTCGAGTTGATAATGGAATACTCCCTTATTGTTTCCTTGAAAACCTCCCCAGACTCAAAGCAAAGCCGAAGGTGAAACTGCATGTGGATCCTTCATATCAACATCCTTGTTAAAATATGTGAGCTTGGGGAGTGGTTTTTTGGGCTTCCTTGCTTGCTCATGCGCATGCACATCACTGTCCTCAAATTCATCTTCATCTACCCTTCATGCATCATCATCGTTTGCCATGTCATTACTGTCAACATCCCCAAACCTTCCACCATCATCATCACTATCCAAGTTCATATCAACATACTGTTGAAATATATGCAGATCATCTACATCCTGCTTATACTCAGAGTCCACATAATCATAATCCGCATCATCATCATCATCAAAACATGACTCAACATGATCTAGCTCAACAAACTCATCATGCTCACTACTTGCATCCTCCACAAGTACCTCATTCCCCCTGTTCCTCCCCTTGGTGACAGTTTCCTCAGTCCTAACCTCCACATCATGCAACTCATTGAGCATAGACTCATCAGACTAATGCTCCTCCCAAAGATCATCCATGGAATGTTGCACTGGATCAGTGTCACTAGGCAGCCTCTGCTGGGCTTCTATTGGAACCTCAGTCTAGGCTTCTATTTCAACCTCAGTGTGGGCTTCTGTATGCTCATCAGCCTGTGGTTTTATATGCTTATCAGTCTAGGCTATCTCATTAACCTCCTGGCCTACCTCATTCCCCATGTTAGCTTGGTGATCATGCCTGTCATCCAATTCATACTCATGACCCATTTCTGTTTGGACCTCATGCCCCACTTCTGCTTGGGCCTCTTCCCCCTGCTTTTGTTTAGGCCTCATACCCCACTTCTGCTTGGGCCTCATGCCTCTCTTCTGCTTAGGCCTCATCATCATCATCAAGCAAGATTGGCTCCTCAATGACCCTGTTTCCATCAACCTCTATACTCATTTGTCCCTCATGCTCAACATAATACACCCTTGCAACCCTCTGCTCATTTTGGGCTCTACAAAGCCTTAATACATGTCAGTGCAGGTTCTCATACTTCCCTATCACCTTCCTGCATACAATAATAATACACTAAAGTCTCCCTGTATCCTAACCACCGAGCATGCCCATCCATCTCCATCAAGCCCCTGTAATCAAGATTACAGTAATCAACCCATACTACTTAACCTCTCATATATGTGTATTCCTTTGTTTCCTTATTTAATGCAATCAATGTACCCCCATGGTGAATCTCCATGTTAAAATGATCAGGGTCTCCTGCAAGATCACACTTAGGTTATAACATGCCTCTAAGTAAAGCAGACATCTTCAACTAAACCCCAAACATGCCTCTAATATTTAACCCTAATTAAGTAATCCCTAGACCCTAATTAAGTAATATTTAATTATTATTTAATTCAAATTAAGTAATATTTAACTCTAATTAAGGGATTAATATTCCCCACACTTATCACTCAGCCTTCAGTTCACTCCAAACCGAGTCCACATAGTCCTTTCTCTGTTTTTTCCCTGTACACTAAAGTGCTAAATGCCAAAAACTCAGTACATCCACCCCAACAGAACTCGACATGCACACCCCACTTGGTCAATAAATAAATCGAAAGCACATCATAAAAGGGTTGACATTTGAGAAAACTCAAACATAACCAAAACAAAGGCTCACGGGACCACTTACTGTATATTGGAGGGTCTCCATGATTTCTGAAGAACTCAGCCAAATCCATACTCAGAGAATCTCAACCGCAAAGGCCTCTCCTTGGGAACGGCCAGTAGTCAATCCCAATCAATTGCAATCACCTCTACTTGCAAACAGACAAACAGGAATCTTCTTCTTCCGAAATGTTCTCTGCGTGTAGAACCCTAATCAAAATATTCTTTCCCTTTTTGATGCGTTTTGGTCTGTGAATTGAAATCTCTGCTTTTTCGTTCTTCATTTTATTTTATTTTTAGTTTACTTTAACTAATTAAAATGTTTTAAAAAACAATTTTATTCAATTAAGTGGAGGTTGATGCATATTTGATTGAAATCCAATAGGAAAAGATGAAATTGCCCTTTAAATAACGCACGTGCAGGTCACGTGACAATTTTTAGATGGAAGTTGAGATAAAAGTGACAAAAAACCCTTAATTCGAACATAAGTGAAGTTCAAATCCTTAATTGGAAGAAAATGAAAGTGACATCCTCAACTGCAAAATGGTGACAAAGTCACGTACTTTTGCTAAAATTTTCCCAAAAAATTGGGTTGATATGTATGTGATTTAGTGATGATTTATGTTGATTTTTTTTTTATGATATTGTGTTGATTTTTTATGATTTCTTTTTTATTATTTATCATTTTTAATTGAATTCTTGGATTTTTTTATTTCATATCATTAATTTTTTGACTGAAAAGATGAAATTACCCCTAAAATTAATGGATATGTTGACAGACTTAACGATAAACACTTAATTGAAACAAACCGATAGATATAGTCTTTAATTGGAACAACTTGAAATTGGCATCCTCAACTGCGAAACATAGTATAATTATAGTCCTTTTGCTAAAATTTTCCCAATAATTAACTACTATCACAAAAATTAAATTTAATAAATAAATTGAACCAAATTATAAGAAAATCTAATAAAATTGTTTAATTAATATCAAATTTGCAATTTTAATAACAAAGTGAATTTAAATAACACTTTAATCTATACTTTGTAAATTAAAAAAACGTTGAAATTGTAACATAGTCAACAATTTACCTCGAGAGCAAATCATTTCCCGAACAAATTCAAATGTATCATCTTGCAAATCAACACACATAGAGTTAGAAACCAATTTTAATCGACAAATCCAACTTAATCCACACACCAAAAATTACCAAAATAACAAATAAAAAAACTAAAAAATTTAATTCTAACTTAGTCCTCTTTACTGTAACTTAGCCTGAATTTCTAGGTAATCCTACAAAAAAACCGAAAATTATCACAAAATTAAAAAAAATACCAAAATAAAATACAAAAACATAAAAACTAACAAAATCATAAAATTCCCAAACAAAAACAAAAAAAAAACTGAAAAATCAAAACAAATTAAAAAAAAAAAAAGACACCCGTGGGTGTGGGTGGATTTTCACAGTGAGTATTTGGTGAAGGATGGAGGGAGGGGGAAGCTAGGGAGGCCAATTTAGGTGAGGGCGGGGCTGGGTTTTTATGGAGAAGGAGAGAGGCGGAGGGAGAGGGAGAGGGAGAGAGGTGGGGTTGGGCGGAGGCTAGAGGAGGGAGAGGGTAAGGGAAGGGGGAGGGAGGGGAGGGCGGGCTTGGGGGTTTTGGGATAATTTGGGTGGGGGAGGCTGAGAGAGGGGGAGGGGGAGAGGGTCGGGGAAGGAAGGAGGGGCAAAGGTCGAGAGGAGGGATGAGTTGTTGCTGAGAGAGAGAGAGAGAGATAGTGAGATGAAGAAGATGCAAAAATGTCCCCCCAACATGGGTTTGGGTGACGAAGGAAGTTTCGTTGCCCTAACATGGGTTTGGACTACGAATGCAAAATGTCGTCACCCCAAAAGGGGTTTGGGTTGCAAAACTTTTATTTCGTTGCCCAAAGCGCAAAATATTTAGTGGGATTTTCCCTGCCCAATTTTTCTGTTTTTTCACTGAAAGTTTGGGCGACGAAGCTATTTCGTTGCCTTAAGTCTGCCTAAGTTGATGAATGTCTAATTTCCTTGTAAGTCTGCCTAAGGCGATGAATGTCTCATTTCCTCGCCTTAAGTTACTTAAGGCGACGAAATAGCTTCGTCACCCAAATTCTAAAATAAAACGCGGCATATTTTCTTCCAATATTTCTCATATTTTACTAAAAAGTTTGGGCGACGAAACATAAACATTCATCAGCCAAACCTTTGAACTATATATATATATATCTCTCCTAAAACCACAGTCATTCAAACGTTGCACCTCCAATACTTAACTTTTCGAACTCCAATTGCGATAACTTTTTGTAAGTAAGATATTTGATTGGGGATCTAATAGATGAATGGTTTAGATCAGTCAAACTTGATATGGTCATTCGATTATCATTATAACAACCACGATCATTTGTATGTACGATCGTCTTTGCCTAATTTGTACAACATCAATAGAGCTATTTTATGATTCCAAGTGGTTTGAGTTATTTTGAGTATGAAATCTTCACGAAATTCAGGAATTGATCCCTAGCATTTTTTTGATAGTAGTTCCATCGATCTGAGTAAAAGTGTGTCTTAGACCTAGAGGACCTGCCAAATTCTATTGTACAATATGCCAGCGGAACAATAACAACATAAGAATATTTACTCTTTCCACAAATTTCAGAGTTTTGATACTGCATTTTACAGGAAGAAAGGGTTTGTCAAGCTTCAATAAGGATGGTAAACACATAAACCATTTTTAAAAAAAAAAACACCAGATCACATGCCTGCATATATTAATTAACACCTAACAACTAAATACCAAGACCATATCTGTCACACCCTGCAAAACTAATGTTGCCACCATTGCCCAATCTAGTATGTGTCATGCAATTCATCTGCACCCTTGGTAGGAGGAGATGAAGTTGATGGTATTGAGGCGCATTCCATGGAAATGTTGGAAACAGCTTTAACGTGGTCCCCACTGGCCTTGGTTTTTTCACAATCACCAGAGGCCGACTGCCAAATCTCACTGATGTTTTTATTACCAATAAGAACACTCACAACTGTAGACATTGTAGGCCGAACACTGTCGGCTATACTTGTGCACTTCACTGCTAACTTTAAGACGGTGAGGACTTGTTTTTCATCGTACTTATTATACAAATTTTTGTCAACCAAGTGCAAGAGGTTGTTATTTTCATGTGCCTTATGAGCCTGCATATATGGAAGACGATTAGCATTGAGCTATAAAAAGTAATCATACCTAAAATCTTAATTCTCTCAAGCACATGCACAGTCCCATTTTGATATTCTGGTCTTTCATTTGTGTATGGCATGTTCATAGATAGATAGAAGAAAGCACAAAATTAAGCACAACCCTGTAAATTTAATTTGCTTACGTCGTTTACAAGAATCTCAATTTCCCGGTTTGATTTGGTCACAATATGTTTCCTCCCACTAACAATTTCAAATACGACGACTCCGAAACTGTACACATCAACTTTATTCGTTACATTTCCAAAAACAAAATCAGGAAGCGCCATATATCCTCTGCATATGGAACAAGGAACAATCTGTAAGCATAATCTATTTAATATACTTTTTTTTTTCCTTCAAGTGCATAATTATAAAGTAATGTTTAATTAGCTTTTTAGAAGGGTATACTTTTATAACTTACTTTGAAAGTTTACTTTTGATGACCATAACTTCATCCTCCTGATTATAAACACTGGCGAATCCAAAGTCTGATATTTTAGCCTTAAGCTTTCCATCAAGAAGAATATTAGCAGCTTTGATATTCTGGTGAATTATCTTTTTTCTAGGATGGTCGTGTAGATACTCCAAACCCCTTGCTATTCCCAAGCAAATGTTAAATCTATTTTCCCAAGTAAGTTTCAAGGTATTGGAATTTGAACCTGCAATATACTCACCACTTTAAAGTTATATCCTTTCTTAGTAGTTTAAGAGAAAGAATTATATACATCAAAGAGAAATGAACATATATATATAGTTTAGTACTGAGCTGTAGCTTAGACAATTTGACTCTCTGACACAAGTTATCAATTACTCCACAAGCATTTGTCAATTAGAGCTATTTCACAACTTAGTAACCCAAAGAGAAAAAAAGAAAAATCCTTTTGCATCTGTATAGCAATGGACTTAATTGGACTCGTTTTTAAAATAAAAAAGGAAAGCTATTATCAACTGATGGAGAGTTTTATATGCATCACATAAATCACGTCATGGTATAAATATATAATTTCTTATAGATATATAGGAAAGCTCCATTGTAAGATACTTTATAGGGTTTTTCAACAATTCAAACTGTTTATTTTTTAGATTTCTATTTATAAATCATCTTTGCAAAAAAGTAGCCAAATCGGAAATCATTTGTCTATTTAAATTTGATCAAACAAATAGACGAACAAAAAATTTTCGATAAACCATCCACTTGTTGGATCAAAGTTAGATAAGCAAATAATTTCCAATTTGAAAAATTTTTTTCAGTGGTGATCTATTAATAGAGGTATAAAAAATAAACAGATTAGATTGTTGAAAAGTTATGTGATAGAGGATCCCATGAGGTATCCTACATTTAGTGTACAATGGAGCCTTCCTGCATATATATAGGCTCATTCAAGTAAGGATGTCCTTATTTTAAGAATGTTAAGAATATTTTCTATGTGTAACACATGGAAATACAGTTCAATGATGGAAACCATTCATTATATATAGGTTCCTTCTCAAGGGTTGTCCTTGTAAAAAATCAGCCAAATCGGTGATTGTTTGGTAATCTAAACTGTGCAAACAAATACAGTTCGATAAAATTGAAATTATGTTTGCTATAATAAACTATCTAAACAGTTTCGATGTGGCTAATTTTTTACAAGACAAATCTTTGAATAATGTTTTAAATATAGATGTTTTGATCATTGAATTGTAGGTCCAAAGTTTTGATGTTCTTACTTTTATCCTTACTTGAAAGTTTCGCATTATATATATATATAGAAAGCTAGAACAATTTATAAGTTAAATATATACATTACCAAATAAGGCGTCTTCAAGGGATTTCTCTTCCATATATTCGTAAACAAGAATTTGCAGACCTTTTTCAATATGAAAATCCCACTGTTTAATGACATTTTCATGGTCCAATGAATCCAAGGTGACAATTTCAGTTTTCAATGCTTCGAGTTTTTCCTTATTAAAGTGAGAGGAAAATCTCTTAACGGCTACGGTCTGACCTTGAAGTTTTGCCTGCATCCATGCATGCATTAATAGATATATCACTAATGTTTAGAAATAAAGAACTCATACTTCAACAAAAATTGTTTAATACATGAAAATTAACATGCAAATATTTACCTTATAAACTATCCCAAACTCTCCACTGCCAATTTTCTTTCCGTCGTTAAATTTTCCAGTTGCAGCTATTAATTCTTTGAGGGTGACAATTTTGTCTTGACCTATTTTTATTTCTGCTCCAAGCAAAAAAAACATCAAAGAGATATGTTATTCGGTGTTGCAGTATAAATATATTGTAGATGATTTAGTAATCGTAGCTTAGCATAAAGACTCACTGGGCAACGGTTTTCTCGGCAGCCAACCCATGCACCAAGCAAAAGCCACTAAAAGCAGCAAAGCAACAATGGTTGAAGCTATGGCAATCAATGCGACTTCTAAAGGACCAAGTTTCTCCTCATCGTCAATTTTGAACTCTGAAATCAAATTAATCAATGCAACATATAAAGGTCGATCAGAAAGCAACATTGTTTGCATTAACTTGAAATTAAGGTCAAAAAAATAGAAGTGAAAATTACCAGGAAGCACAGAAATAGCTGATATTAGAGGTCCATTGAAAGCAGGTTTGCCATCGGAAAACCCCTTTCCAGTCCAGTACAAGTGGATCTCCAAAAGACTATCACTTTCATTTACAAAAGCTGTAAAATTTTTGGTAATTGGTTTATCTGGACCTCTCGCCATATCTTTAATTTTGAAATCTTTTAGTCTCCTCTCACCCTGCAAAGGAAGAAGATTTATATAATTAGAAAATCATAGTAGTTAATGATCGATGTAAAATATTTTTTAAAACAATATATGTATATCTTATATATATATATATAACCTGAATATACACATCAAATGCACGTTTCATTAAACTACTATAGTCTGCATCGTCTCCGAATACAATTTCAGCAAACCGAAGTGTGATGTTATAATTGCCTTCACGTAGACAAAAAGCATAATACTTGAGTGATACAGGAGAAAGACGAGCATTATCATATAAAGGTGCATCAGCAACAGAAATTCCACATTTCATGCTCTTTATGTAATCACTGGAATTGATAGTGTCTTCCATAAAATCTCCAGAAGAGCTGTAAGCCCAGTTTTTTTGTGGACTAATGTAAAAGAGCGATGTGTCATTATCTTGCTCATAACGATTTCCCTCAACCGTTGTTTCTCCGCCGCCACAATTAATAAACAACGAATAGTCTGCAGAAAATTAACATTTACGTTCACCATTTCGATACCAACCATCAAAATAACAAACTCAAAACCATTTGTTTATGGACAGAGACCAAAGACATTATATATAGTACGGCAAAGCTTCAAATTTTCGATGTGAGATAATACTCTCCACAAAATCGCATTATTGTCATACGTACGTTTTAGCCATGTTTATGTACCATGCATTTATAAGAGCCTAAACTGGTAGTCAAAACTATTTCATGCAGTAGCTAATTAGCTAGGCACATTTGAAAGATCAGGTATATTAGTCCAATAATAAAAAAATTAGATCACTAGCTAGATCAGGTATATCTGAAGAAAACTTACAGTATTTTCTTTTTTTTGTTGGACAACGATTCATGTTTGTCGTTTGAAATGGATCACTCCAAAGTAGATTATCCCTAAAAGTAGTTAACAAGCTAGTCTGTTAAAAATGGATGGGAGTTTTTTTGCCACTAATTGGAAATAGGAAAGACGTTCAAATATACTTATTTGTTTCAGTGGTTGATGAGTTTCGACAGCAGGCAAACAAATTCCTGAAAAATAAGGTGAAATTCTCATTAAAAAAATTTACGCAGTGCATATATAGAAATGAGAAATAATATGTCTCCACTATAGAGAAAAAATAATTGCCAATTCTCACAGATTTTGGCTGCTTGGTACTTCGGAGTCTATTGCTGAGAAATAATTGAATGAAAGATCCCTAAAAGATAACAACATAAAGACATAGAGTCGGATTAATTTCTATATGTTGATAGGAAGCAAGAAAGTTACAAAGAGACAATACAAGAAAATCTTCTATCACTAACAGAAAATTACTAGAGACTGACTAGCACAATTAAAAAAATTTATTACCAACCCTTAAGCATTGGTAATACTCATTTTGGTGAATGCAACACCGTTGGTACATAATATGGTATTAAAGGAATCTAGGCATATATCTATCCTAAAACTAATTGGCAATAGGAAGAGTAACTCAAACCCTTATAAACTACTAGTAAGGCTCTCACATTTTTAATGTAGGATTTTCTCTCAACACACTCCACACGTGTGGCATCATTTTAAGTCTAAGAAGTGGACAATTTATATTAGATGACGTGAGAGTACATGTGATTGTCATCACATGGATAACTTAGTTTTGATACAATGAAAGAGTCGAAGCATTCATCCCAAAACCAATTGGCAATAGGAAGAATAGCTCAAACCCATATAAACCACTAACAAAGCCCTCACATTTCAATGTGGAATTTTCTCTCAACAGGTATTACTAAAGGTGATCCGTTAGTAATAGTTTTATTACTAACCACTATATGGTGGTTGGTAATGAGAAATTTTTTTGTGGTGAGAAGACTATGAAGCCGTATACATATGTGGAGTAAATTAATATAAAGTACTTGAAATCAATGAAAAAACCAGTAATAAAACAATTCATATGTGGGTAGACCTTATCATTATCCTTGAAAACCAGCTTCAAGAAAAGGACAACCATTTGCTTAAGTACAATATTAATTCCAAAGGTTCCGAGATATATATATATATATAGTAATAGACACGTACATACCCCCAAATTGCTACATTATGATGCTCTTACTTGATGTACACCATGTTGTACTTATATGTCTCACAAGTTTTGTTAACAGGAAATTAATGAGCTAAGAATGTATATTGTGCTCAAAATGCAAACAATAATGAAATTAAAAAAGGATTAATTAATTAGAAAATTTACGTAGAAGCTAATTTAATTACTTTGAACGCACCTCGATCTTAAAATTTTCAAAGACAATACATGAATATGATCTCAATTAAATGTACAGTAGTTTGAATACGAAAACGTACACCTTAGATGCTGCTGACTCAAGGATCCAAGCAGGGATTGTCCCATTAAGCATATTGCTGGCAAAGGACCTGATCGAATAGCATATTGACCACAGCAAATTAATGTAATCATACAAAGACATAGACTTTTGACTTTCTTCATCCGAGCAAAACAAAAAAAACAAAAAAGGTTACATCAGATGTTAAAGTCATGAAGTTAAGAATTATGTTTTCACTCTTACACGTAAACTAAATATTCTGATGCCATATACTCCGGGATTCCACCAGTTAAGTTGTTGAAGCTCAAGTCTCTGCAAGACAAAACATAATGCATTAACATTTTAGTAATTTTTGATCATCAACTGGGGTCCAAGATCTTAGTCTTACATGCACCTAACTTTGATATATTTCTTAGACAAAAATTAATGTATGAATCTTGGGTTTATATCTAATTAATTCTAAAAGAATAAACAGGACCATTTCCCTCAGTATAAAATGTATAACTTTACACTGATTTCTGTTTTGTTGCCACATAGAGTTGCAGCTAATAGAAACTGTCATTTATAACCAGTTCAGAATGGCGCTTTGGGGCTGACATATTCAAGCATTTTATCTAGTCTAGTGTCAACAAAGGTAATGGAATATATAGAGTGAAATTCAAAAAATTTAAAAACAAATGAAGTAAAATTACAGGTATTTTAGGGATGGCATTTCACCAATGTGTTTGGGGATTGAACCATTGATTCCGCAGTTCCTCAGTATGCTGTAGCAATCACATGAAGATGTCAGTTGAATATTGGTAGTGGTATAAAAACAATGATTACAAATAAAAAGCAATCTTGAACTGACAACATATCTATACATCTGATTCATAAGTTAATTTATTATTATGTTTTTTTTTCTTAGATATATACAGTCTCATTTTTGACCATGCAATTTTAGGTTAAGCCTATCTAATTTTGATATGCATTGACCCTCATTTTTCACACGCACGTTAACAACATACAAGAACGTCTATTTTGTCCTTTAAAATAAGTAATAAAAATAAATTAAATTTGAGGCATTTATTATATATTTTAAGCAAATAACAAAATTTAGAAGTTAAAACTGAAGAATTAAAAGGAAACTCATATTAACTTAAAATATAGGGAAATGATTTGGTGCCTCAAATCCTTTAATCTGATGTGGCAAAATTAATTGTAAACATCACTAATTATATTTTTGAGTATTATACACATCACTATTTATTTACAATATTATATTAAAATCAGTTTTATTGAAATACCATCTTCCCATCTCAAAGACAATAACTAAATTCACACTTATCAAAAGATTAATTTTATATTACCAATTAATTTTTCTTGTCTAACTATTTAATTAGTAACGTTTGAACTGCTCTGCTGCAACTTTGATTGTTGAATATTTCGTCTTATCTTGTGTTGACACATATTTTTCAAAAACTCTTTTGTTATAGTAGCTAGCTTAAGGTTTCTTAAAGGAAATGAAGTTTCCTTGTCTTTTGAGTAACTAACTTGTACCTTTGGTTTATTAGTTGACCTCTAGTGTTTTGTACAAGATATTTAGTGATTATCAAGTTGGTTATATTTAATTGGAATAATTTATTGAAGTTGGATTCTCCTTAATTTTTCTGGAATGAAAATTTTTGTTTTGAGCCTATATATATATAGAAAATTAATACTCAATGAGACAAGTCCGTAGGATTTTCTAAAGAAACATTTGGAATCCCAAACTATTTTTTGTAAATTTATAAAGTTTGAAAAAATAGAAAAATAAGAAAAAGAATTAAAAATGCTGAATCGACTAACAGAGCGCGATATGGCGGGTTGTGATTGGTCCAGAAAGCGCTGAAGAGGTGTAGGGGTGCACAAAAAGTGTAGTGCACCACACCACTTTGGATCTTCACTTGTGTTTTAATCTCCACGGTTGGCAATCATTAAAGCTCTTTGATCTTGGCCATCAAACCAGGTCCCACATGACCCGCGTATTTTCTAAATAGGTTGGCTTGCCCGTTTTGTCTCACAAAATGGGTGGTCTAACCTGGTCGTCTAACCCAACTCATCTTTTCGTGTACACTTTTTTTTACATCTTTTGTGCATTCTATCCTACATTGAAAACTTACAGCTTCTTTTAACCCTCTGATGCCTATAAATAGAGACCCTTGTTCCTCATTTTCACTTGAACCACACCAAGTGAAGTTTGAGTTACTCACTCTTGGTTCTTTGGGAGTCTCTCAAGAGATATACCAACAAGGGAAGAAAATTTTCACAGCCTAAAAGTTTTCTTTTGGAGAAAAATGCGGGGGAGTCCAAAAGTTTTAGC
Source organism: Purshia tridentata (assembly GCA_003254885.1). Taxonomy (NCBI): domain Eukaryota; kingdom Viridiplantae; phylum Streptophyta; class Magnoliopsida; order Rosales; family Rosaceae; genus Purshia; species Purshia tridentata. The sequence continues at coordinate 19,387 of QANT01002274.1, read as the reverse complement.
TAAGGAGGTAGTACAAAAGGGTAAGTGTTTTCATATTTGTTGTTTATTTTTAGGCTTTATTTTTAGGTTTTTCATGTTTAATTAATTAATAAGGATTTATTTATTAATTAAGCATGCCTAACTTTATTTTGGAGATTTATTTGCTTGATTTGAGCTTAATAGCATGCTAGGTTTAGTAAAGTTTTGTATTGTGGAAATTAGTTGGATTAATCTCAATTAATTTGTGGAGTTGCTTTAAGTTAGAGGAATTAGTCAATCAGTTTGACTTTAAGATAAGTTGAAACTTGAAAACCTTTATTTGAAAGAGTAGAGTTTTAGTCCACTTAAGACTAGTGTCTAGAGACGTTTGACTAAAAGAAAGGTTATACCGTTCTTCATTGTTTTGTTGTTTTCTAACTTAAGAGTTTGTTTTTTCTTGTTGAAAATTCCTTTTTTGGATTTCCCAATTATCCAGTTGCCCAATCATTAGGAGGTTAAGGTTGTCGAAACTGACTAGTTGTCGAGGTATCGCTCATAAATGGTACGTGTCATGTGTAAGACTTTGAAGATGTTTAATTAGTTACCAGTGCTTTGTTATTTTCCAACTTTTCTCACCCAAAAAAAAAAAAAAAACGAAGTTTTCAACTTTCTCATTAAATAATTGCATAACAAACCACTCACAGAGTACTAAAGTTGGCCTTCACAGTTGATGGGAATTGGAAACTAGCATTTGCCAGGTCACTTACCGACCTGTAGAAGAATCGATAATTCACAAAGAAAAAACATAAAAATAAAAAAGAAGTTAGGAGTAATTAATTACCAGCAGCAAATGACATTTATGTTTTCTACCTCCAGCAGCAAGTTGAATATATATAATAGACTTACAGTGCATAAAGATATGGCAAATTGAATAGTTCTTGAGTCAAATTTCCCTCAAAATTGTTTCCCAGCAGCGACCTGTGAAAATTAATGATGAGTAAGGATAATTAAGCATAATTAAGGTTTGGCTAGCTATTATCAAAGTAGAGAACATAATTAAGCATTTAAGTATTAAAGAATTTACAGAGTTGTGATATTTTGCCAGTTCTTCATGATGTTAACCGGAAGCGGACCAGAGAAATTATTTCCGGAGATAAAACTGCATATTGACCAATCCCGATCTCTTAATTAATTTGTGACAAACCTCAATTAATTAGATTACATAAATGTACAGAGTAAAAAATAATGACATTAATTAGAACAGGGAACACTTACATTTAGACTACCATATATGAATGAAATGAAATTAGGACCTCTACTTTTAAAATGGTGTTGTTGATGTTTTTTATTAAATTAAATTTATTCATATAAATCCAAATGTAACTTTTTTGCCTTTGGAAAGGTGTTGTTAAGTGCCTTTAATGAAATCTTGTTCCTTTAAGTTATTTGACGATTTAGAGAGTAAAAATAGTATATTTTTAATTAAATATTAAATAAACTGATGTGGCCTCTTTCAATTATTTGATTGTTTAAAAAGATAAGATTTTAAAAAAACCAACAGCATAATTTTGAAAGACATAGGAGCTGGATCCATATAAATCTAATGGCTTATTATTTTTTGATGTGGCATGCTATAAATCGTTGAATTTATATGAGTGAATTAAATTTAATAAAAGATACCAACAACACCATGTTTAAAGACAAAAAAGCCATTAAGTACATGAATTAGTTGATATAGAGGAAAACTTACAAATAAATCAGAGTTGTAAGTTTGCCATAACTTTCCGGAATTGGACCCGTCAAAGAATTGGCTGAGACCCAACTGCAACAACAAACAGAGTTAATTCACTTCCATGCCCTGCAGGTAAGCTCTTAGAAACTTTTTGAAAATTTTGTTTTCTTTTTCAGCTTACAAGGATTTGAGGAATTGCAAATTTTCAAGGGCAGGCGGCAGATGACCAGAGAGCCGATTCTCAAACAATATCCTTAAAAAGATGATTGAGAAAGTGTGAGAATTAATGATTAAACGTACTATGCTTTTGTTGATGGATTTCTAAATAAATTTATTTGAGGGACACAAAGTTTATAATATTGAACTATAATATAGAGAGACTCTGTAATGTGCTTGATCTCAAAAAATTTTATTTAAAAAATCTCTCATTATTATAAAAACTTTATTGCATAAATGCCATAGAAACTATGATGTTTATGCGAAAATGACATACATACTTTTAACTGTGACAAAATGGCCTATAATATTTCAAAATAGTGCAAAATTGCCACTTTTGTCATTTCTGTCCATAACCCTATTAGAATCAAGAGTATTTTTGACTTTTTACACCCACCACCACATATTGGAGACCAACCCGCCACAACAAGTGATTTTGTTCGAGTGCAAAAAGTTAAAAATTCCCCATAATTTAACGGAATTATGAATGAAAATGGATGAAAGTGACAATTTTGCATCATTTTAAAAGATTGCATGGTATTTTCTTATAATTAAAAGTCTATATGGCATTTTCGAACAAGTATGGAATTTATGCAATAAAGCCAAAACTTTATATACATGCATATTCTGATAAGAATGATAAGAGTCCCAATTCATCGGGACTGAATTGGACAAAGATATACATAAACAAAAATAATACATATATGTAATTAAGAAGACTGAGTAAAGAACAAACAGATAATTAAGGTTGGTGAGTTTTCCAAATTCTTCAGGAATTGGACCTGATAACCTATTAACCTGCAGATTCCTGTAAATTAAGGAAAGCATGAAATGCAATCACAAATGAAGAATTTGTCCATAGAAATTCAAAGCAACGATGTTAAGAAAAGTACTCACAGTACTTCAAGGCTCTGCAGTGAACCCAGAGATGGTGGTATAGAGCCGTTGAGCAAGTTGTTCTGCAGAAATCTATGGGAGAAAAATTATCCAAATTAATGTACTTTTTTAAATTCAGTAAGAAATAAAAATTCCAACATAAAAGTTGGACAGCTTCTAAATATAATAATATACTCAGTATCCCCCAATTTCTAGTGGGTGGTCTATTCGGACCCATCATTTAACTCAGTATCTCCAACTGCAAAATATTTATCATGAAATTGACCTTTGTACCCTTTATTTTTCAGAAAGCACATTCCTAGTGAGTATTAATCAGTTTAATTAATTAATGTTCCTTGACAAAATATATATTTGATGTGTAGTAATTAGTTACTAATGTGTAGTAATGTTCAAAGACCATGCATGCATGTGAATGTGACAAGACTTACAGAGATCGAAGATTAAGCAAATTCGAAAAGGTCTTTGGTATTGAGCCACTGAGTTGATTTTGTGAAAGATCCCTAAATATACAGAAATCCAATTAATTAGTATTATCATATGTGACCTGCAGGATCAAGGCAATTCAGACATTAATTGGTTCACATAAACTGTTAGGGAAGGTCCTCTAAATAGTGCCTTAATTTGTGTCTCAAAACTCAATGACATATCATTTAAAATTAAATACTCCATATCATTACATGCTAAATATTTATTTTACCCTTATAAACAAATTTGAAATGAAAATTTTTATCGACACACCCATTTCCCTCCCCAATCTACTACCCGCGGCCTCATTGGCCGGCCACCTGCTCCCTCTATAGCTCCTCTCTTTCATCTCTCTCTCTTTCTTGTGGTCAAGTCACTTGATAAAATATAGTAAGAATAGTATCATTGAATAACATAATCACGTACCATTTATAATAAAAAATATGTAGTTTGAAATCTTTTTTTTAAGTGTTAATTTAATTATTCTGTGAGAGAAAAAAAAAAAAAACAGTTGTCACCGAAATTTTTTCACAATTCTCGTGTTATGATTGATGATTGTCAATTATTCAATTAAGTTAATTGACCACCAACTAATGTATGGATACCATTTTTCTCAAACATTAATTTAATTTAATAGTAAATGGTGTTCCATTCACTTCAATATATTAAAAATTTGTGCTTTATTGACATGGTTTTAAATTAAGACAGAATTAAGGCACAAATTTGAGAATCCTAAATATTAATTAATAGAACTATCTAGCTAGCTAGCTAGATTATAGTGTACGTACGTGTAGTTATTGCATAGTTGCATGTGTAGGTATAAGTTGCATATTTGCAGGTGTACGTATACTTACAGGAATTGTAGACTTATTAATTTCCCCAAGGCAGGAGGTATGGTGCCATGAAGTTTGTTGTTGGCCAGGTTGCTGTTGAAATCAAAACATTATTAATATATTCAAGAGTTAGAAATTACGAAATTTTAATGAATCATTCATGTCTTTTTCCAATTTTTTTGTTACAAATTAAGAAATTTCAATAAATTAAGAAAAAATCATTAACTTTTTTATTATCTAGAAATATCACTAAGTTAATATATAGCTAGTTAATAATTAATATACTACTACCATAGTTAATAATTAATATACGGGAAAAAAAAAAACAATATCCTTTCGTACGTGTATTATTTAAACTATTTGCTTTTAAAAGTATGACGAGAAATTCATCTATAACATATTTTTTTGTTTTCTTTTTTTTCTAATTTTTAATATTTTTGGAAAGTACTCGAATACTATGTAAAAGATATGGAATAATACTTGTAAATACACAATTTTATCCGTGTTTTTTTTTTAATTTGAAAAACATAAATTTTTCAAAAATATTTACATACACTTATTATATATACATATATAGAGAGAGAGATATTACAGCTCCTGCAAATATTGTAGATCACCCACTTCTTCAGGTATAATCGTAGTTAAACCTACATTGTTCATGGCACTGCCACGTACACAGTAATCAAGTGAAGTTAGAAAAAAAAAATTAAATCCACGTAATAAATAAAAGGCTTTTTTGCACTAATACCACTTAAAGGTGTACAATTTTATTGCCACCCATAACATTTTGTTGTGTTAATTTACCACTCATAAATATAGAAAGATGACAATTTGTCACCTACGGACAGTCACATTCTGTCAAGTTTTCTGTTAATATGAAGGGTATTTTCGTCAATTTATATAATAAGACGTTTTAAAAGCTGAAACACATTAGATAAAAAAATCATTAAAATACAAATTTATATTTTAAAATTTAAATTTAAGAATGATAAAGTCTATAAAAAGCTGACCATGGTTAAATACCTTAATTAATAACTGAGAATGGGGCTTGATTGCTCTCTATCTCTCCTTTTCCCTCTCTTTTTTTCTTTCTTTTCTTTGCCCTCTCTTTCTGTACTCCATATAAGGAATTAAATTTTGAAAATTTCTTCGAAATTTCCATCTTTTTTTTAAGTTTTTAAATATTACTGAATCAAAATTGTCAAAATTTTGTTAAAAGTTTTAATTGTTTAAGAGAACAGGGCTTTCTTGCTCATCTAATTCCTTAATTAATTTTCTTCAAGCTTTCATAGGTTTCACAATCATAGTCTATGGTAAAGAGAGAGAGAGAGAGAGACAGAGAGAGGACAGATGGTCAGTCAGTCGGCGCTACAGGTGAGGAAGCTACCGGCAGCAACTTACCCCGGTGAGAGGGGTAGTAAGGTGGGGTGCTGGGTGCTGGGTGTTTTTTTAGTTGTCTTTTCATTTACTGTTTTTTATTTTTTTAATCTAACTTATGGGCTAAATTATTTTGATAAAACAATTTGGTTAAATTTGATTTAAAGGTATAATAATATAATAATAATAATAATAATAATAATAATAATAATAATAAAGGTATAATTGTATAGAAATACTTTTCAAAATGAATTTTATTTTCTTAATTGTACTGAGGAAAAAATTGGAAAGATTGTTGGAAAAATTTAATATTTAACAAAACATGTGATAGCAAGTGTCACATTGTTGTCACGTACCTTTGTAAAAGTTTTAGTGGTAAATCTGCATACCACTTATAATCTGGATGGTATAAGTGAAAAAAACCTAAATAAAATTTAATTTGTGATGTTTTAATTTTTTAATACTTACAGTTTTCTAACATTGGTCTTCTCCTTGTTGTTGGTTCCAGTATAACATTGGATTGTAAAACCGTAATTGGAGATTGGATTCTGGCAATAGCTTTCATCAATATATGGCACTGAGCTTAACCCCACCTTTTCTACTATGCTTTTGAGAGCAGTCACTGCCAAATATTTCAGAAAATTAGTTAATTAAAAAGATATATAGACAATTGGTCATGTATTTAACTATATATAGTTAAAGATATTCAAAGAAAAAAAATATCTGCTGTACTAATACCAGCAACAAGTTAACAACTAAGCATTTTCTATCAAACTTTTCTCATAAGTTAAAGCTACTATTACCTTTTTAGTAAATTATTTTTGCTAAATTCCTTTTTTTTTTTTTTGCTCTTGGGGAGTTTAATCAAAAAGCATCTTTCAAATTCAATGGCCAAAAAACAAATGCGACAAACTGATATGAAGTTCTTTATTCATTTAACACAATTTTGAGTTCGTTCAAAATTTTATTTACTTATACGTACTTAGTAAAATAGCTATTGACACATTATTTATGTATGTGAATTTAGTGGTTACGATAATTTAAAAGAAAAAAGAAAAAATAATTTGGATAGTGAATACCTTCAGAATATGGCAGTACTTGAGCAGTAGTCTGGAATTTGAATTCAGATCCAAGCTGCCAAAGTAGAAAGCTAAGGTATAAAACAAGCTTAGTAAGCAATCTAAGAGAAGGCTTGGTACTCATTTTCCTTGATTAGTTTGCTAGCTATGGCTGATGACCAGATCAGTCCCCATTCTTCACCTATTTATATTAGATATAATGAAAGAGAGTCGCCCTTATTCTTCACCTTTCTATCTTGTCCGATAGAATAGTAACATAATCACTATAAATTAAATAACATATTATATCGATCATTGAGCTTTTATTATTTTTCCTCGAACATGTGAATCTTGATGTCACTAAGTCCAGCTTTTTGTTTGTTTTGTTTTATGGTCGATCAATACAAGGCCAACTGTCAAACATGGAATATATAGTATGCAACACCATTATTGTTGAAGAGTAAAATTAGAGTGTCCATGTTATGTGAGAGAGATAGACACATAAATTGTAGGAACACCAATTTCAGAATTTCTTATTTGAAATTGCTGTTTTGTCTTCCACTTGAGATTAAGTACTTACACATAATATGGGAGTTAATTAAGGTTGGCCCTACTCGTAACTTAGTAGTTAATTAAGACTTATGGATTACTGTTATGGAAAAATATATTTTCACTAATTCCACTATTTTGGGAGAATCGAAAGCTATAAGTTTCTATGTCTCACAAATAAATCTTTCCATTTTATTCATTAAAGTTCAAAGACACATTTCATCTTCTTCGTTGAATACACATCAATATAATCATATGCATCAAATGAGATGTGAAAAATTAATACTTAACTCTACACCCAATGTCTCAAATTCAAATCTCTTCCCACAAATATTTTGTGTGATTCATATATATGACTGAATTGGTGAATTGGAGTTGACTTAATTGGTCGAGGACAAAAGCTGTCCTTCTTCCACACCCGAATTTGAACTCTGCCCCTCTCCTATAATAAAAAAAAATATATGATTGAATTGATTGAGATATTGTGATAATTTGTATGATGAAACTGAGGTGTAATATTATCATATAGCAAGTGTATATATTTATTATATTTCTTTTTCATCACATGGTAGATCACATGATAAAAATAAACATATTAAATCTTTATATCTATAATAAAAAAAAATTGAACTAAAATAGCTTACATGTAAAGTACATGATGAATTAGGCAAGCATACAAAATATAATTAAATAATAGAAACTAAATTTTACGATCTCTAATTAAATTTCAAGACATGTGGGGCTACCGTGGGGTTTCGGTGCTTATTTATACGTTGAATAGTTGGTTTGCAAGCAGTTCTCTAATTTTCTATCGATTTTGTGTCATATAGACACATTTAGTAGTAGAAGATAACAAACGTCATGCATGGCTTTCATTGTAAAATTATCCTTCATGCTGATTTTTCAACACTCTGAGGTTCTTAGACTTCTTAATTAAGTACTATATATAGGGAAGATTTATATACTTGGGAGCTGAAAGTAACATTGTGGAGGATGTCAACTTGTTAATGGCTCAAGGAATTAATTAAGTGTTTCAGGAACATTTTCTTCATGACTGTGATGCCAAGTGGACCCAAAAAATCTTATAGTGTCACACTATAAAAAAAATATGGCAATAACCACCCCAACTAGTTGCACAGAAAGATGTGAAAATTAGGCAATAGAGACTAAAGTGCCTTAATTTTAACAAAAATGTATGGTTATTAGGCAATAGGAACTATAGTGTCCAACTGCCACTCCTTTCAGTGCAACTAATAAGAGTGGCTATTTTTTGGTATGCAAAAGCAAACGGGATGCTCATATATATACCGTCAAAAACAAAAAAACCTTGCCAGATGAATATGAAACCCCTCTTTTAAACTTGACTTCATGAAACCCCTTTGTAGTAGCCCCTGTGATTTAACAGAATTCTCTAAAACCCCCAAAATCTCTACTTTAGCTCTCAATTATGTACTTGAGGTCTCGTTTGGTGTTCATGAGTGAATTAGCAAAAATAATGACAAAATTTATGTGTATTTAAAGAAGAAGATAGTATTTTCTAACTTGAAAAAAGAAGATGGGAAGAAAATGACTTAACTACAAGAAGAATGTTATCTTTGTTAATCTCTACCATTTTGAGAGGATTATAAGAGATACAATTTTCTTTTATAATTTATCCATTTTATTTTCATATTCTTCTTTCAAGTTAAAATTTTCAGCAGTAATATTCTCGAATTTAAATTCAGATCCAAGCTGCCAAAGTAGAAAGCTAAGGTATAAAACAATTAAGCTTAGTAAGCAATCTTAGTAAATTGGTACTCATTTTCCTTAGTTTGCTAGCTGATTACCAGATCATGTCCCCATACTTCACCTATATATATTAGATATAAAAAGTGAGTCGCCCTTATTCTTCACCTTTCTATCTTGTCCGATAAAAGGTAACATTATCACCATATATTAAATAACATATTATATCAGTGAGCTTTTATTATTTTTCCTCGAACATGTGAAATCTTGATATCACAAGTCCACCTTTTTTTTTTTTTTTTTTGGGTTAATACAAGTCCAACTTGCAAACAGGAAATAGTATGCAACCTCATTATTGTAAAATTAAGATGTACAACTTATATAATAGAGATAGACACATAAATTATATACACTATAATAGTCATTACAGTGTGATACAATTGTGATCACATGTTTAATAGTGGAAGATAACAAACGTCTGCATGGCTGTATTTGCATTAATTGTAAAATTATCCTTCATGCTAAGTACTAGTGCTTCAGGAACATTTTCTTCGTGAGTGTGATGCCAACTTGTTAAAATCTTATAAATGTCATTTTAAATATGCAGAAAAAAAGGGGACGCTCATATACCTACAGAAACAGAAAAACATCGCCAAATGAATATGAATCCCTTCTTTCAAACTTGATCTCATGAAACCGCTGCCCCAAAATCCCTTCTTTAGCTCTCAATTGTGTACTTAAGTGTTAAATGAACACAAAACAGCCGATTTTCTCTTGCATTTGAAAGTACAAGAATTTTTTTTTTATGTAACCGATATACAATCATATGGTATAACAACCTAACATGTAAAAATATTATTAGACGGCATATTTATTTTTGTAGAGCTATAATATTAATAACATTTACACATATTATATATGACATATATATTAATTATAGTATTATATAGTGATGATTTGGTTGCATCAAAAAATTTATCTAAAAATATGTAAATTGATGGAAATTCTGAATCGTCCTTAAATTGCAAACAGTGAAAACATTTTGGTCCAATTACTTAGACAGATCGAATTGACATTTTGGGATCATCCATTTATGTATGGAATAAAAGTAGGATGCTTTTTTATTTTAAATTGTTACTAAAGCACTGCTCCACCAATGTCACCTAAAGTGGCTTCAATAGTTTAATTTTTTTATAAAAAAAAAACGTAGCTTTAATTATTCTATAAAAAAAGGTGGCTTTAAGTAACCTTAAATAAATGAATCAAAGATCTAAAGGCCCTTTAGGCTGCTAGTGGTAGGACAACTCGTTTGGGAGCGAGACATGTGAATCATGTGATTGAACTAAATAACACAGAATTAAAGCTCATGGTACTGGTGACGTGTAATGAGATGGTAGAATTACGTAAGTTCATGCTTACGTGAGCATGAACTCAAATTATGATATTAATTAAACATCATCATCCAGCTTGTGGATTTCTGGTTAGACATATATTTAAATATCATTCTTAAATGGTAAATAAAAATAAACAATTTAATTCAGCAGAACTTTGCTAGTAAATATTTATTAACGATAATCAAATTACAATCATTGTAGGATTCTATCTCATCACATAGTGAAGAAATAATATTATAATAGTACAATGATTTGCCAGAGCACTATCAACCTTATTGCTTTACATAAATTAGGACACCAAGTATTTTCCTATATGCATTGGGATTTGGGAGAGTAAAACTGGCACAGGGCATTTCTTTTTCTTTTGTTTTCGTAATTAAAAAAAGGCAACCTCTACATATGCCACTATATTTATATTTGAGTGATATGTGTTCAAAGTTGTGGCACATGCACGGCTTTTTTGTGGTTATTAGTACTATAAATTTTTTCAGAATTAGTCTATTTTTTAAACATCTTAGATGTTACTTGATCAGTCAGAATCTGTGTTAACTGGAGGAGTTTAGCCATACACAATTGTGTGCCAAACACAATAATTAAGAATTCAAAGAAAGACTTTTATCTTAACTTTCCAAGCAGTATAATTACTACCATCAAATAGTGGGGATAAGCAATGGAACCGTATGCATGATCTATTCTTAAGGATCTAATATAGGATCTCATTAAGTGAATTTTGTGACCTGCTTTGTTACCAATTAAAATTCCCTAGTTAGATCACTAAACAAGTCTAGAGGGGAGTTGAATAGGCTTTATCAACAATTTACCCAATTTAATTTTACCAAGTTGATTAATTAAGCAGCGGACTAAATTAACCAAACATGATCAAGTAAACAATCAGACAACCACACCATGAACACATATATTTGATGATGTGGAAAACCCTGAACTGGAAAAAACCACGGAACCTAGTCCAAATAAACAATTCATTATGACAACTGAAAAGTTAGTACCAATGACTCGATCCAAACTAATCTAGATTCCTTTATAGTAAAGTAAAACTAACCTCACGCCAGTTGTATATCTTCTATTACTTGAATTGACTAGAGACCTTTTTGTCAACGCCCTGAAGATAAGAGCTCACTAGGAGACCCCATATTTTTATATGACTTTACTTTTCACTTAAATTAGAATTTTTTTGAGGAACTAGTGACTAAAGCTTGAAGTCATGAGGGTAGAGTTTAATTTGTTGAGAGTAATGATGTTTGGTTCATTGAATTTGAAGTTAGAATGATTAAGTTATGAATTTTCCAAGTTAGATAATTATTTATCATAATATGGGAGTTAATATAAGGTTGGTCTTGTGCTCTTAAGTCTAGTAATTAAGACTTATGGATTAGTGATGTGGAAAAATTTATTCTCACTAATTCTTCTATTTTGGGAGAATTGGAAGCTATAAGTTTCTCTGTCTGACAAATAAATCTTTCCATTTTATTCATTAAAGTTAAAAGACACATTCATCTTGTTCATTGAATATGAAACCTCTTTTTCAAACTTGACCTCACGAAACGCCTTTGTTGGTACCTGCAATTTCACACAATTTTCTAAAACCCCCCAAAATCCCTACTTTAGCTCTCAATTGTACTTAAGGACATGTCACGCCCCGACCCTCGGGCACGTGAAAAACTGCTGAAACCGAAACTGTTCCTGTTTCCTGAAACTGTGGGCCCTTTTTATGAAACTGTGAGCCATGAATATAAAATAATTTACTGAAACCACTGTAAGTTACAAAAACATGTTTATAAAAACAAGCTGTAAAACCTTTACATAAAAGCAAGGTGTAAAATAAGTTTCTGAAGCACTGCTGGTCCCACTGCTGGTCCCACTGCCTCGTCTTCTCTCCACTACCTCCTCAGCCTGTAAAACCAAACCCTGCACCCAACCACAGGTGCACCGGGTTTAAACACAAACCCGGTAAGCTCACTAGAGCTCGTATGAGTGAAACTACTGTAAACCTCAAATTAATAATTCAGTAAAATAATCAAATCATAATCCATCTTAAAGCCTCAAGCACAGTCAAACCACAAAACAGAAATCATAAACCATAACCTGATCACCAAATCCTCTAAACCGACCAATTCACTATCCCAATCTGTAATACCTCAAAATGTCCTCAATTTAATCTCCTAAACTGGAATCACCTCGATTTACACCACAAGGTCCTGACTTAGAATCCCACTAGATTCTCCAATAATCTTAGAATCCTCGATAACCATTCAGAACCAACTTAAACCTCAATTAATCCTTCCACTATCCTCAAATAACCTTTAGAACCCACTAAATCCTCAATTAAAACCACTGATACTTCGAAACCTTTTACTTACCCTTAAATCTCAATGACCTTTGTTACTCAAACCCCGGTAATCAATTCTCGCCTAAACCTTTAAATTCAAAGTTTCCCAACACTTCACTGTCACCCTTTGAGATTCCCTTAGCTTTAAAACATTTCATAAAAATCCATGAAAGAGAAAATAATTACCGATTTCAAATCCGCTTTATAAACTCTTAGAAATCAATAAAACTAATCAAAGTCTCAAATTATAAAACAAGAATTAAAGTTCCATAATAAAAAACAATATGTAACTCACAAGATATGAAAACCATCACCCAATCCACATCCAGCTAACCTGCCGTACATGCGCAGGGCTCACAACCTGCCGTACGCATGCAGGGCCAATAATCCTGCCGTACATGCGCAGGGCCTACGACCTGCCGTACGCATGCAGGGCCAATATCCTGCCGTACATGTGCAGAGCCAGGGTCTGTCATACACATGCAGGGCCAACAACTGCCGTACGTGCACGCAGGGCCGCCCCCAAAGGGCAAGGCATCCTGACACACGGCCCAAAGCCTATGTGTGTGCCGTGATGGGTCCCAAAGACCTATAATATCTGAGAAGCTGAAAGAGTACCAACTGGGTGCTTTGAAAACCGTACCAATTCGAAAAGAATATTTCCATTTCAAGTCACCGAAAACCAGGTTCAAAACCCTTTTTGATATGACGGGAAAATAAATCAAAACTCGAACTTAAAATTAAATCCTTTCTTAAAGAACCAACGTTACCAAAAACTGATAAATAAGATCAGATCTTTAACTTTGTCCTAGAATAAAACTGAGTTCTCAAAATTAGTTTCCAAAATCAAAAATCCACACTAAACCACTTTAAAAAGCCATAATCTTAAACCCCAGGAATCCCAATCCTAATCAAAAGTCTCCATCTGGACTCATTAATCCTCAACCATAATCACTGATCCTTACTTAAACTCCAACTAATCCTCGATTTCCCAAAATAACCTTTAAACTGTTGAGATTTCCAATCCTAATTCTGTACCCCTCTTAACTAGTAACCAGCAACCAAATCAAACAAGCACTCAAAGCAACCAAATAACTAATTAAACTGAGAATTAAAGGATCTTAGGTTCACTCACAGTGACCGCGCGAAAAGACCGAATTGCCCTTCGTGTCCTTTGTGGCTCTTTTGCACGGATTCCAAAATCCGGCAGCATAACAAATTCCCAAGCCGAGCATACCTGTTAAGACCAGACAACCTAAGAAACAAACCAGAGTTCACAACCAGTCCAACAAACAACCGAAACGGCGGGAACCACCATGCATGGTGGCTGCCCAACCCTCGGAAAACACACGAAGGTCCGAGAAACTCACCCAAACTCACCAGTAGGTTCGGGTGGTTGGCCCGAGGCCAAAAACACAGAAAATGGGTCGCTAGAACCACCACATGCGGCGGGACTCGCGGTGGTCAACGGGCGGTCAACTGCCAAAAACGAAAGTCACGTTTAGCTAAAACAAACTACACAGGCACGTAGAGGAGATCGAGGGAATCGATTCTCGAACCTGGGTCGACGGCCAAAAGTGGCCGGAAAAGGAGGAAAACTGACCGGAAAGCCGCCGGCCTCCCTAGCTCCGATCCGCCGCCCACGGCGGTCCAACGGGTCAATCGAACCCACCAACACGCTGGGCTCCACGAGAGGAAGAGATCTGGGCAGGTGGGAGGTCGCGTCGTCGCCGGAATCGCCGAGATCGCCGTCGTGACGCCGACTGTTCACGCTCGGATTCTCTCTTTTCGAGCTGTTTCGGGAGGAGGCGCCACCACCGGAGGGAAGAGGGAGGAGAGGCAAGCACGGGAAGCCAAAAACTGGGCCGGCCTGCCATCGGACGCGCCCCCACGCGCCTGCGAAAGGCGCGGCTGGGAGATGCACTCGCGAGGAAGAGAGAGAACCTTCGGGAGAGAGGAGAGAGAAAATGCTGCCATTTTTCTGGGGTTCTGTGCCCTTTTTAAAAACCAACTTTTCAAAATTACAAACTTGCCCCTCTCTTCACACGTCTGTAACTTCCCAACCGTAGCTCCGTTTGACGCGTGCTACGTGTCTACGAACTCGTGAGGACGAGACCTTTCCAACGAACCCAAAGTCAACGCGAAAAGTCCTCCCAAACAAAAAGTCAACTTTTTGCCCCAAGTTTAAAAGTCAACTTTAAAATTTTAAAACCTCCAAAACGTTTTACTTTTCCAGTAAAATCCCGAAAACCTTTAAAAAGCTTTTCAAAACCACTTTGGAAAGTGCGGGGTATTACAGGACACGTTTCGTGTCGAGAAGTGGATTGAAAAAGATAATAATAAGATTTATGTTTATTTAGAAAAGAAGATGAAAAGTGTTTTCTAACTTGAGGGAAGAATATGGGAAGAAAATGACTTAACCACAAGGAGAATGTTATCTTTGCTAATGCTCACCATTTTAAGGGGATTGGAAGAGATAAGTTTTTCTTATAATTTATCTATCTTATTCTCATATTCTTTCTTCAAGTTAATAATTTCTTCTTTAAGTACATATAAAATTGTCATTTATCCTCTACAAAACGAGGCCTAAGTGTGATATGAACACAAAACGACCGATTTTCTTTTAACTTTTAAGGTACAAGAATTTTTTCTATGTAACCGATATATGGTCATGTGATAATCAACCCAACATGTAAATTTATTATTGGACAACATTTATCTTTGTAGGGTCATAATATTAATAACATAAATTTATATTATGACATATATATTGGTTACAAAGTAACAGTATATTGATTATACCAAAAAATATATTTATAAGTACGTAAATTGATGGAAATTCGGAATTGTCCTTAAAAGGGGTGGGCATGGTATGATATGGAACGGTATGAACCTCATACCGTTCTCATACCAGCAATTTCTAAATGGTATGGTATGGTATGGTATGGTATGGACATTTTGAAAAATGGAATCATATCATACCAACGTTCTACGAATTCGGTATGAAATGGAATGGTATGGTATGATGTCAATCTCTTAAACTTTTTTTGCCAAAACCAAAACATTCAACATGTTTTTTCAATTAAAACAACATTTAACCACCTGCTTTTTTTAGCCAAAAGCCCAAAACAACATTTAACAATCTAAAATAGAAGTTCATATATAATTATAATTCAAACTTAACAAATAGAATGCCCAAATTCTAATAAATTCATAATAGGCTGCAGCAAAACACAAAAATAGAATGCCCGAATAGTTTGGTTCAGGGTTTGGGACTCTGGAGTTAATGGTTTAGGATATTTTAGGGTTTAATTTGGGGTTTAAGACTTTGGAGTTCGAAATTTAGGGTATTTATGGGGTTTGGTTTGGGATTTGGATTTTGGAGTTTAGGGTTTAGGGTATTTTGAGGTTTGAATTCGGATTTGAACTTTGAGGTTTGGAGTTTTTTTTTTTTTTTTTTTTTTTTTTTTTTTTTTTTTTTTTTTTTTTTTTTTTTNATGTTTTAAGTAGTATAGAGTATGGAATATTATAAGATATGTTTTATACTATATCTTAATTTCCTAAACCTTAGGGTATAAGGTATAGGGTATGAGATATAGTATATACAATTTACTAATATTATACTATATCAAGTATTAGGATATGATATAGATAAAGTATGAATTATAGTATACTATATAGTATATACCAACTTGCCATACTATAATACAATTAATACTGTGAATTATAGTATTAGCCAATTAGGGTATAGTGTTTAGCATTAGGGTTTATGGATTAAATATTTTAGGATATATTATATTATGATATGATATAAAATTAAATTATTAAGTAACCATGAATTATAGTATATACTAAGTTATCATACTATATTTTTATTTAGTTTTTATATAGAAATGTTAATTAAAAGATTTAAATTTAAATTTAATTAATGTTCGGTATGGTATGGTATTGGTTGATATTGAAAGATTGAAACCATTCTCATACTATTTAAGATCGGTACGGTATGGTTTCGGTATAGTATAAGGATCGGTATCATTTTTCGGTATAAAATTTGGCACAGAATGATATGAAATCGGTATAGAACGGTATTACGGAATGAGATGCCCACCCCTAGTCCTTAAATTGCAAACTGTGAAAACATTTTGGTCCAATCACTTAGACAAATCAAATTGGCATTTTGGTCAAATTATAGGGATAAAATTGGTAATTCGATCAGCCATTTATGAATGGAATAAAAGTAGGATGACTTGTTTATTTTTAAATTTTTACTACATTCTCAAAAAAAAAATAATAATAATAATAATTTTACTATAGCACTGCTCCACCAATGTCACCTAGGCTTTAAATATATTTTAATTATTCTTATAAACAAAGTGGATTTTTTTTTTGACCACAGAAAAAAAAAAAAAAAGTGGCTTTGCCCAACCTTGAATGAATAAATCAAAGATCCAAAGCCACTTTAGGCTGCTAGTGGTAGAATTACGCAAGTTCAGGCTTACGGCAGCAGATTTCATACCTAACCAAATCATCGTTTTAGCACTATTGAACCTCCACTTCTTTTTATTTTTCTTTCTCTACACCTCCTTTAATGGCTTTGATTAAAAGTATAGTATCAAAATGGCTACCAGGCCAACTATGAAATATTTTGGTACTTAGTCCATTAATCAAAATCAATGAAACACCCACTTCTTCTTATTTCTTTCTCTCTCTACTCTATTTTGATACCAGGTCAAATATGAAATCTACTCTACATGCTTACTCATTATATGTAAAGCATACGTCCACTTAATGTCGGTTTAATAATATCAATTATACATTTATTATATTTAATAATTTCATACCAAATATTGGCATTTCTTTTAAAAAGGTCTCAAAATTTTTTTATAAAAGTAAATCATCTTTAATATTATAAAGTCAGAAAAAAGGTTTAGTATTACAAATTTCACCAAATTATGGTTTTTCCAAATAACCCTCAACTAGATTAAAGAGTTAAATTAAACTAATTTAATAAAGTTAAGGGTACAAATATAAAATTAAGCTATTAAAAAAATTAAAAAATAAAACAAAAACACTCACTACTGATTAGATGGAGAGAGTGGAGAATTATAAAGTTTTCAAATTTTTTAAAAATAATTAGCTAAAAAATAAAAAGAAAATGATTATAAACCCATATTTGGACTCTCTCTACGTTTAACACCTATGTGTTTTTACATATTTTAAAGAAAGTCCAATAACAATTAATCCAATTCACATTCTAACTTTTCCCTTCCTCTCCGTCTGTCTTCTCCGTCTCTCTTTGTCTCCCTCCTTATCCACCTCTCTCTCTCTCTTCATCTCCCTTCTTTTTTGTCTCTCTCTCTTTATCTCCCTTCTTCTTACTCTTTCGATCTATGCGTTATTGGTGGTGGGATCAACACATCTCCCCAGCAGAAAAGACTTTTTGAATAAGGTAAAAGAACTTGAGTGCCTTATTCCATCTATCAAGACTTTTTGAATAAGGTAAAAGAACTTGAGTGCCTTATTCCATCTATCAAAGTCCTTCTTCAGGATTTGATATGTTCTAGATTTGATCTGGTGGTGGGATCAACACATCTCCAAGCCATCCATACGGACCATACCATAGAACCCTCCCTCTTTTTTTGTTAGAAATTTTTTATTTTTCATTCTCGTAATACCCATTGGCAAATGATTTTGAGAAAAAGACAAAAAAAAAAAAGTGATTTTGGAAAAAGCAAAGTTGTTTGAGTGTGAAGTTGTAGCCACGGCTACTTACCTTCAAATTAAAAAGCTGAAGAAAAAAAAAAGAACAAATTTAGATCCTTCACCTTCGACTTAGCCTTCAGCAACTCTCTCTCTTTTATCACCCTTGGACGGTCAAGGGAGGAGATATGAGCAGGGAGGGATTACCAATGAATCTGAATTAGGATAAAATTGGAAAAAGAAAAGAGACAGGGAAAGCCAACACATAGCAGTAATTATTGTCCAAGGAAAGTAGTAATTACGTGTCGTACCCACCACCATTTCTAAGATTCAAGCCAGACAAACTTGCAACTTTAGTGAGAGCAGCTCTCTTTGTACTGTTTTTAAGTAACAAGATTGTTATTATCCCACAGTAATAATAAAGTGATTTTTATTATTCGATAATAACAATAAGATAATTTTTACTTTTTAACATTAATAATAAAGTAATTATTATTGTCTAATAGTAATAATCTTTAGATATAAAAAAAAAAATTTTATGTTATCTTTGATGTGTTTATATACAAAAAAATGTAAAATTTGTAAAATTTGCTTTTTTTAAATTTTTTTTGTAAAGTAAGAATTGTTACTATTACACAGTAACAATTCTCAAAAGTACTGTAACACACTACAATAAGACTATTATTGTAGTACCAGATTTTTTAAAAAGTGGGCCGCTGCAGTAATTCACTGTAGCGAGTGGGCCGAATAAATAACAAATTTTCTAAAATGAGCTTTAAAAAAAAGGGTTAATTACATAAAAATCAATAAAATAATTTCTAATTCCATAATGGTCAATGCATTATTTAAATACTGGGTACTGACTAAATTGTAATAAAATAAAAATGAACAATAACAACTAAACTTAAAACATAGGTATATTTACATTCTTTCCCACTTTACTTACATATTAGTTACATTATTAATGTCTCATAATTATAAAAATTACAAAGAAGTCAATAGTAATCACAATCTGACACATGACAAAATTAACATAAATAATCAATTAACATTTGTAGGATGAAAACAAATGTCATTTTAGACAAATTCCACTACTGATAAGCTAGTATTAATAACGTGTAAGCTTTCTTTTTTTT
>QANT01002273.1:0-22853 GCA_003254885.1 Purshia tridentata | reverse complement strand
AGTTATTAATTTTAAAAAATATGTGAAAACTTTGATGGTTTGTAACTTTCATTTTCAAAAATACTGTAATATGCTACAATAACTCCGTTATAATAACGCCATTACTATAGCGCTTGGTTTTTTTAAAAAGAGCCAGCTGAGAATTAAATTTTTGCATTTGGACCGGATAAATAGTGTATTTTTTTAAATGAACTTTAAAAAAAAAATCCTAATTAATATATTAAATATTAAATATTAATTTTCTAACAACTTTTTCTTTTCGGGGTAACTAGTCAACCTGTACCCTACTCTCCACGAAAATGACAACATTGCCCCCTACTTGGAAAGTTTTAAGAAAAAACAAAAAAACAAAAACCCAATGCGCGTCATAGGCTAATAGCATATACCATGATAACTAGCAGTCAACACATGCTATAGCTATAATATGTTCTATGAATGCAACTTTAGCCTTCTAGCTAGAAAAGTTATTGAGGGATATTTTGGGTGGGAAATAATTATGGCCCTCAAAATTGTGCTTTCAATCAAAATTAATTTTTGTTTAAATTAAATACTTCACTTCATTAATTATATGCTAAATATCTATATTACCTTTATATGCAAATCTGAAAAACCAAAAGGAATCATATATGGCACATCAGAGCAGAAGTCACATAAACTCATAAGTAAAAAAAACACTCATATATATACAAAATTCAACAATTGTTTGAGTCAAAGTTCTAATGAAAAATCAAGTAGACAAACAAATACCATCAATCATAAGCAATCATAAGGGGAGTGGCTAGCTTCTTACTAAATTTACATGATATCAGTTTTTTATTTTTCACTTTTGTCAAACCATATCAGACCATATAACATTACTTTATTGGAATATCAGACCATATAGCATGATCTTATAGGAATATATATCAAACCATATAACACTATCTTAAAGGAATATCATACCATATAACATGGGACACACCAAATATAAGTAACCTTCAACTTGTGACTTCTGCGTCATAGAGACAGATAAAGAGAAGAAAGAGAGAGGAGGAGAGAGAGAGGGAAGGAGATGGTGAGGGTTGAGGTGGGTTTGAATGGAAGGAATTAGAAGATTGTGACACATATGGATAAATTGGGTATTTCATTCCTTGTGATGTGGATAATTTGATTTAAAATATATATAATTAGTTTCATAAGATATGATTTTGAGGCACAATTGAGACATAAATTTGAGGCACCCTAACATTATCCATTTTGGAAATACATAACCCTACTTGTAATCAAATACGACAAGTGTCCAAAGGATTCCATTAATTTCTATATTGCATTAATTAAGTAATGCATGTAATTAGATAGTAGGTGCATGTAGTCCAATTATTAGTTATTACATTAATTATTATGACTAAATACTTGTTAATAAACATGTACTGTATCATCTACCATGACATAAATATATGATCAGTTAATTACCCACTAATAGGAGGCTGTGTGATATATTCATTTGTGGAGAATGGAAGAAAAAAGAGGACAATTCTGTACATTTACACAAATCAAAGAACCCAATTCTTTTATTGTCAATTTGTAATGAAGACCAGGATTAATGAACTATATATATAATGCTAATTGGAGGGGGAAGAAGATAGAAATGAAAGAATCAAAATCAGGAGAGGAGATGAGTGAGCACTGCATGAGTAATTTCCTTGAAGCAGCTTTAAGAACTCTTTTCAAGTGTTTGGGTGTTGAGGCCGCTGAACCTTCAAGTACCACACAACAAGCTGCAGATTCACCTACAACTCCAGAAACACAACAACTTGATAATCATCCACCACCCACTTCAGCTAACCCAGAAGCTGATCCTCCTGCTTCAACAGCCCCAGAAAGCATGGTATATATATATAATCCCATTCTGATGTTACTAATTCACATAAGCACTATAAATGAAGACAAGGAATGAACTATATATATATATTTTTAAGCTATAGAGTTAATAAATATACACGTATTATAATAAATGTGAATTAATATCACCACGTAGCGATGTGTACATATATATATATATATATCTCTCTCTCTCTCTTAAGCTCATCATTTAAGTAATTAAATTGTTGTTATGTGCAGGAAATTCTTGATACTGCACGTAGGCCGCCTATAAGCACAGGGAGTGGTGGTCAGATTAACTGATCGATCAGCTGATCGATCTCCTGTTAAACTAGCTATATATGATCGATTACTACGTACGTGACAGCTAGTCTCTTAGCTATTCGATGTGTACGTGAATCAGAAGCAGATCACGGACCTATGCTAAGGGCTGGACTTTTTTTCAAAAAATAAAAAATAAATATTAGTTAGTAGTTATATACCTAGTCCAAATCTAAATATTAGTTGCTATCCAACTCATATCACATATGTTATTGATTAAAAAATCAAAAACCTATCTTATACTATTGAATTACTACAAATTAGGATGATGAGTGTTATTATTTTTATTTATGAGTTTACAAGTTCAGTAGACGCACTAAAAATGTTCAAGACCTTGATCTTTTTCTTTCTGGGCCAATAAAGCCTTTATTCTTTATTTTGACAATCTTATGCCTTAAGCCCTTACGAGCATATGTTGAAATTGTTCAACACAATGGAGGCTCTGAAACTATTAAGCAGATTACAACTTTTAGGGATTCTAGATACCTATAAAAATAAAAATTCGCCGCCGCTTCATGGCACCAAATTCTACCTAACAATAACCCCCCAAGTTGATAATTTTTTATTTTAACTCACTCCAATTTCAATTTATGTATTCGTCCTTGACTTAGAAGCTTATTACGTACAATCTACCACGTATAGGTTGAATACTGGATAGTAAGTAGAGTTATCAATTTATTAATTTTATTTTGTATTTGCTCATTGTGCTTATGTGCTGCCTATAGCGCTACGTTGTAGACGACTTAAAATAATTTGAAGCGATTATTTTTATTTTGGACATATCGTTAAATTTGATTTTGTTATAATGGTTGATTTAAATTTAGAGCAATTAATGCTATAGTTTCAAGAAATAGGCCGGGACGATTGCTCAAAGTTCTTATATAGCTATTTGTACTACAAAATCAAAATAATATTACGTAGAAGCTCATGCTGTAACTTCACATCTTTCTTTCTCAAGCTTTAATCTTCTTTAAATAGAAAAGAAAAAAAGAAAATCATATTATTACATGCATGTATTGAATAACTGTTGCATATCCTCCCATCAAATTTGACTTATTCAGTTATATTATATCTTGATTAATTTCATTTCATGTATTTACATGATGCAGTATGTACACCCGACTCAATTTTTACTATAAATTTAAATTTTACAGAAAATTGCATCATTATTTCACTTTTTCTTTAGAAAGTTTCATATTGTTATTGAAAGAAATGTTTCAAATAAATTGTGAATCGCACACCACTGTGGTTGTGGATAGTACTGGGATGCCTAGTATGATGGATTCTCTGAGTGCATAGATTGTCACATTATTGCTAAGTATTTGATAACTTTGTTTTAAATGTTAAAGTGACTAGTTGTGTACTACTTCTGTCTGTCTTGCAATTGTTAGTTTATTTGATTGGTTCAGAGTCATTAAGTAGTAAAAATTTGGGTCATGTCATGATTAACGTTTTAATCACATTATTAAGGTAATTAATTCACCTTTAACCAATTCTCACATTTTAAATACTAAATTTCAATTTAGATACCAACTTAAAAAAATATAGTTTTACTGAACACTCAGCCCTGTTCACTAAGTGCTTGAGCATGTCCACCGATCACTTGGTGAACAGTGCCAAGCGCTTGGGAGACATATATATTGTTTTCTACAAACTCGATTGTGATTTTCCAACAGTCACAACTTTTTGATTAATTTGTTATTTTTTCAATGATTGCGAAGTTTAAACTTTAATGGTTAGTCTCTATGTTGTAGGAATATATATTCATCCTCTAAGTCTAAATTGAAAGCATTAAACCCTTATAAAATTTGAAATTTTATGCATTTCAAACCACCACAACTATATAGCAAACCAAAAAACAAAAACTAATAGAAACCCACTCAAGTGCTAAGCGCTTAGTGTCAAAAAATTCATGTTTCGTACAAATTTTTGACTTAATCCAAAATGTTTTACTCTAAATTAGTACCTAAACTAAAAAAATCTAGTATCTTGTGACCTAATCCAAAATGTTTTACTCTAAGTTAGTACGTAAGTTTAAAAAATTTAGTGTCTCACTGCTTTGCTAAAAACTATTGATATTTTGTATATAATCATAATTTTCTAAAGTTAACGTTTCACATGTTTTTCATTTAAAATTTGGGTTAATTTTTACATCACAACACATATTATGAGGGTAATTTTAGTTTATGAGACATATTTCAAAGTGAAAAGAAAAAAGAAATGGCTTATTTATCCCTAATTAAAAGTCACATGATATTTTTTTAACATCTGTCATGACATAAGTGACATTTTGTTTTATTTTAATACAAATCAAAAATATATATTTTAAATAAGACACTTTGAAATATGTATCATAAATTGAGATTATTCTCATAATATGTGTTCTAATGAAAAAATTAACCGTTGAAATAAATACGATTTTAATTTTGAACCAAAATATAAAATAAAAAAGCTTTATTGGGCTCTATAAAAAAAAAATAATAATAATAAAGGAGACCTCATTTTCTCATTTTGTTTTCTCACATTTTCTGGCGCTGTTCTCCTTTCCGGTCTGAAGTTTACTGAACCCACCCTCTCCTTTTTGAAATTCATTCATTCCAGTTTCCCGCCTTGTCTTCTCTCGTCTCACACAGAGCCGTACCTACCACTAAAGGTCCGTTTGGTATTTTGCAGACAATTCCCTTCATCATTTCCTTGGTCTTTGTTCTCTCTACACCTCTTTAATTTACTCACCACCACCACCTGAATATCACAAAAATCGTCCTCCATAGTTCATATACAGTTTACAAGTAGAACTATTAGGGTTAGGGTTTGCACCGCTTACGTTTAGGGCTTCAAAAATGTCTTTAACTTTGCAAATTACCATGTATTCTGAAAGATGTCGCCAATGTCTTCGTTACTTTATTAATATTATTATTTTTATACATTTTGTTCGCAGATGGAGACTCTCTCCTCGAAACTCTACGACAAGTACACAAAACTTAAGGTATCCTAGTGCTTTTTCGCATTTATTTTTATTATTTTTGGTGCTCCCTTTTTCGATTGTATATTAAATTTGAATTTTGCTATTAGGATTTCTCAGGAAAAGTTGAGGTTTAAGAAATGGAAAGTAAATTTTTCTTTGTCATATTTATGAATTTTGAGTTGATTTTGAGCATATGCATACAAACCTACACGCTACAAACATTTTAAATTTTAATTTACTGTTTAATCTAATCCATTGTATCAGCGTTTTTTGTTTAATTGGTGTCTTTCTCAGGAAACTTTCAGGTTAAGGAAACGGAACTTAAATTTTAATTTTTTTTCTTCTTATTTTTGAATTTTGGGTTGATTTTGAACACATGGATACGAACCCATACACCACAAACATTTAAAATTTGAATTTATGTTTAATCTAATCCATTGTTTCAGTTGTTTTTGTTTAATTGGTGGTGGTTGTAATGCTATACTATGTCAGACGAAGAAATTTTCGGAGCTGGATCAGCTTAATAAAGATCAAGAAGTAAAGTTCTTGAATTATGTCTCTGGTATGTAATTTTTTCTCCACCTTAGAATATATTTTTATCATTATTTTTTATCTCATTTTCACAATTTTTTACATGATTATGTGCCACAACTAAGACTCAAACTTTAGTGCTTCTCTCTGACCCAACTTTGTCGAATATTTTCTCTGTTGCAGCTGCAGATGAGTTAATACAACATTTGAAAACTGAAAATGAGAGGTTGCATTCACAAGTTAATGACCTGAAAAGTGAAGTGGCTTCTACTAGGCATGCAATTATAAATGGCATTGTAATTCTAATTAGTGAACCTTTATTGTAGCCTAAATAACAGGCTCTTGAAACATATGTTGCATTAATTGCAGGTCCACCAAAGATGAACAATGTTCCGAGTACCAGAAGCTTTTAATGGAAGAGAATCAAAAGAGTAAGTCAACACTGTATTATTTAATTAATCATGCCCATTAACTATTATAATCCATGTTAAAGCATCTGGGTCCTTGAGTTTCTTTGTCTGTTTTAAGATGAGCTGTATAGGAATTATATGTTCATGTATATTATGGAATGTGATCTTGGTGATGCCTATGTTTGCATTTTGGAAAATTCATGAAGACGCACTTGGCATATAGTTGTTAGAAGGAATAATAGAAAAGATGGTTTTTATTATTAAACATGTGGTGCTCAAGTTCTTGTTGAAGTTGCCACTTGCAACTTAGTTCAGGATACCCAGGCTACCATTAACTTAGTTGAAGACTACCATTAGTTCAGGATACCCAGGCTACCATTAACTTAGTTGAAGACTAATAAGTATAACATACAAACATTCTTATAATGGGATACATAACATATTTTTAAAATTCAAACTGGTAGCTGTTTTCTTTATAGAGAAAATATTAGGAACAGTTGAACTTGTAGGGGACTGTTTTCTATGAATGGGTCACTTTTTTTTNAGGAACAGTTGAACTTGTAGGGGACTGTTTTCTATGAATGGGTCACTTTTTTTTTTTTGTTTTTAAAATGGGTTTAGGTTGAGACCAAATCATTTTAATAATCTTTCGGAATACTCATCCTACTTCCTCTGATGATCTTAATTAGTGTATTAAAATCTTATGGCCACCTTTTGGCACTAGGAATTAGTCTTTTTAAATGTAATCAACAGAGATCACCATGTTCTTTTCATTGTGGCACATTTAAGATCCTCTGTAGTTTAGTTTGCCTAAGCCTACAAGTCCATCATTCAATACCTATTTCTGTTTATTGATGGCTCAAATTAATGGCAGATAAAGAACTTTCTGAAGAAGTAGAGAGGCTCCAAAAGTTACAAAAGGTGGATATTTTGAGCGGATTGAAGGATAGCAAAGCAGACAACATAGAACTGTGTACGCCTGGTGGTGGTCAAGTATAAGGAGTAGGCAGTAGTTCGAGAAGGAAGACAAACAAGCGTAGGAGGCACTCTGGGTCTGAGACAGGGGATTTGGTTATGCCTTCTAGCAGTCATCAAGATGATGAAATACCAAGAGAATCAGCAAAAGACTTGCACAAGGAAGCTGTTTCTAGGGAGACTCTTGTAGGTGTTCAGAAGGTATTTCTGAAAATTCCATCTGAGTATGTATTTTTAGCAGAAACATATTGGCTTTCCTTTCTTCTCTGACTAATGTAAACTTTTAACCACCATGCTGTAAAATTTTTGAGGGATCAGGTATGTGTCTAAAACTGAAGTTTCTTCTATTTTACTTATTCATAATGTATTGGGTTATTTTATGTGCTATATGTGGTTTCCAGGTGGTGGTATAAATCAGACTGGCCCAGCTAACTGCCTTTTTCAAGTGCTTGTTGAGTACTTGGTGGGCATAAAGTTCTCCACTGTTGATCAAACTGAAGAATTTTGCATTTCAGCTGTGCATCAATCAAGTGGTAATCCTTAGAATATGAGAAAAGATCTTCAGTTCCACATTTCAGTTTTGAACCTGTTTTTGTTAATTTTTCTCTCAAATTTTCTGACTGTTTTTCTGGTTTACTCTGTTAAGATTCTATTGTTTTGCTGCTTGCCATATATCCTATAATTCCTTTAATAAGCTCAAGGGTTTTTTTGATTTGTTTTCAAGGAATGACATTATAAAAAGTGTCACCTATAGGATTTAACAATGAATCAATAACTACCTAGGAATAGTTAACCCTTCTGGAAGGCAGCATGGCCAGTTAGATACTGGAATTGAGTCAGAGCTGCTAATGAGCCAAGCCACAACTTGACTGGCTTGCTATTAATGCAATCAAGCCTAAAATGATTTAGGATCAGATGTGCTTGTGAGACCATTTAAGTGTAGCTGATGCTAAATATGATAGTCTTATCTATCCTTCTACAGACTTAAATTTAAACAATTTTTCCACCGAGAAAAGGAAGCTGAGAAGATAAACTGATGTAACAACTGTTTTGTTTCTAATGAAACCAAACCCGCAAATTATCAAGGGGAAAGATGTTTNTAGTCTTATCTATCCTTCTACAGACTTAAATTTAAACAATTTTTCCACCGAGAAAAGGAAGCTGAGAAGATAAACTGATGTAACAACTGTTTTGTTTCTAATGAAACCAAACCCACAAATTATCAAGGGGAAAGATGTTTTCAAGATTAGGATTGCAATTGGAGGTTTTTTTNTTGGAGGTTTTTTTTTTTTTTTTGTGTCAGTGTTCATTTATCATTTTGGTTAGATTACAATTGAATATCAGATGTAGGCTTGTAGATAAAGGTCCATGAATTAGTTCTGAATTGACATAACCCCCTAGGTCCCTATATAATCATCCAAGATGACCCCCATATATTTAGGGTGTTGCGGGCATCTGTCTTGATAGTTGACTATGGCAATTATGAAATCTTGTTTCCATATTTTCCTGTTTGTGTAAATCTCTTTCAACTTAATATCAAAGTTGATGATTATATATGGTTGTAATAGGATACTCCTTCAGTCTTACATGGGTGAACAGAGCTGCTGGGGAGGAAGCAGAACTTGTGTACCGTGCATTATCCTTGGGGACATTTGAGAGGGTAGCACCAGAATGGATGAAGGATGCCATTATGTTCAGCGCAACCATGTGCCCTATCTTCTTCGAAAGGGTATCCCGTGTTGTCAAGCTGCGCTCCTAATAGTGAGTGACTGGGTTTCTGTTTGTGATGGTGAATTGAGTTGTTTCTGTAAATTAACAAATGTGACAGTGAGAATGTGAAAAGATGATACCAGGGAACTGACCGCATGTAGGACTTGTAGTAAAGTAAAAGATCTCCTTTGTAGAGGAAGTTGATGCCCATATGTTTAGTTTGTGACTTTCTTGACAAAACAGAACTGAAATTTCTGATTTTGGTCCCTTGATCCTCTCCTCTAACTTGAGTTTGGTTATGGGGAACGGGCCGTTGGATCATGTGGGTCGTCCTTGTAATTATGACAGCAAGAATAGATGCAAATAACACAAGAATTGCACCACTCTCTGAAAGGTGTCATGCCAATGCCACAGATGCTCTGCAACAGATTGTCAAGGACCTCTCTCCGGTGACCAACCCTTCAATACTTGTAATTTGTAAACTGCTCCTGTGTTTATCAACCTAGACTAATAATGGATCCAAGAAAAAAACACAGAACATTTCTTACAAACACCAGGTTACATGTGCAAAAAGAAATACTTCAACTGATTAGGAGGAGGATTGTGCAGAAACTTTATTACATGAACACAAATTAATAGGAAAAAATAAAGAATCACTTCCATCCTAAACAAAAACGAGACAACAATATTCTAATGCAGAATGAAGAAAGACGTTTGAAGCCTCAATTGAAGTCCTTCAATCTTTTCTTAAGCACGTCCATTGATTTCTTACGAGAACTTTGCTTGGTATTCCTGTTTGAAAGGCTCCCAAAAATCCCATCAGTAGAATCCTTGAATTTCTCACAGACAGTAGCTACCTTTTTATAATCCAAAGCATTGTAGTTTTTCTCCCTTATAACAGGATTCATGAAGTTCTCTGGTTGACTGCTCGACAAAAGGTTTACCAATTGTCGTGCTTCTATCAACCAACCTCGAAAACTACCTTCTTTGTAAATTTCGCTCAAGCCAGTACTGTGAAACCTCTCATCTGCAAAAGACTCCAACATTTTCAAATCATAGTTGAGTCCCATAACTGCATTAGCATTGAACCTCTTGATGCTATCACTAAGAAAAGCTGATACTATAGAGTTGGAAATGTGATCAAGAGCGCCGCTCCCGACCTTGTACAAAGCATCCAAAGGTAGAATTTGTTGTGCTGTGGACAAAAGAGTGTCGAGGTAAATAATTACTTCATTCATATACTCATTTTCATTCTGCACAGGTTCTTCTGAAGTCCAATTGATATTTTGTGTAAGTGCCATGAACTCATCCAACTTGGTGTTTACCAAATTCAGCAAAGCAAGATAAGCTTCATCCCTTGAAGTCTTTAGAACCACCTTAGCAGTTAAACACGCTTGAGGCCTCTCGACTGACCTGATTGGGATCCCACATAGTTGGGCTGCATGTCGAACAAAAAAGTCACAAGCTCCTTCAAGTACGGCTATGTTTGCAGCAATCTGCATGGCTTGAGAGACACCAATGTTACCACTTTGAATTGTATTAAGTATCACCTCATTTAACACATCGATCAACAGTTTGTCCAAATACTTCTTCACAACATCATAAGAATTAGTATGTGCCCCTTGAGACAAGAAATCAACGGATCCTTTGATGAATGATCTAACAATTCGGCAGACATCAGGTACTGTGGAGGAGAATGGTGCAATGTATGGGAAAGCTGGTATTATATCTGACGTCTGGAGATTAAATGACAAGACAATATTTTCATAGTCAGTGTCCTTTTTCAAGACCATCTGCTCATAGGTATCATTGGCAATAACAGTAAAAATTTGTTTACGGCACTCTTCCAAAAGAAGCTCATGGTATTTGCCTCGGCTCTTGTCAAGCGTCTCAAGAAGTGCTCCCACTTCATACCCATATTGTCTAAGAGTAGAGCAAAGAAGAGTCACATAATCCTTCACCGAGAGAAGAAGGGTTGCGGAATTCATTTGTGAGAAGTTTCCCTCTAACAGAGATTTCATTTTCGATATTGCTGCTTCCCACATTGTTTCAACTTGCTCAGCCAACAGTAGGCCCCCAGCAGTGCTCAGCACACGATCCTCCACTATGAAGTATCCTGCAATTTGAGCCAAAAATGTTTGATAGGATTCAACAAAAGGCTGTGCTGAAGAAATCTGTAAGTCTGAATTAAGCTGCAACAATCTATTTCTATAGTAATATTCCCAGAACTGCTTTTGAATTCCTAGGCAAGTTTGGATATGATATGCCCTATATAAAGGAGTTAGGTCAACCTTCAAAACAGATTCTTCATATATTTCTTGAGCATCTAAATTATACGCAAAATCTCCCAACCCTGAAACATTTTGTTCCTTGGCTTTCCTTTGGCGTTCGACCATTTCTTCATTCCTCTGGCGTGCAGATGCAGCATGACCTATTGCCGTTTGGCCAATATCCTTTGCAGAACTCCTTATGTGAACCAGCCATTCATTGAATTGACTAGTTACTTTCTTCTCAATGTGCAATTTAATCACCGGAATTCTCTTCTCTATAATCAATCTAACTGCCCTGACAGGAATATTCTGCAAATAATTTTTCTCAATCAGATCCAAAGTTTTCAATGCCGGGTAAAAATGGCCTTCAGATATGTGTTTATTAAACTTGACACAGAGCTCCAACACCTGCACACAGTTCTTGGACATTTTGATAGCTTCAGTAACATTCTTTTTTACTGAAAAAGATTCAAGAAGCTCCTCAAGTTTAATCAACAAAGAACTCCCAACCTCTTGCAACTTAAAGTTATCACTAGAGAGATCGCCTTTTAGCTCTTCGGCATCAACCAACACACCACGAAGCTCATCGACTGCACGAATAAATTCCTCATAGTGAGTCTTACAGAGCTCCTCAATTTCAACTTCCTTCTTTTTGACAACATGCTTGAGTTGGTAGAGGAGTGATTCTGGCTTCCCCGTCTCAAATGCATGCCTGACTATAGGACCCAGGTCATCTCCATTCCCAATCAATGTAGCGAGAACCAAGTCCTCTCCAGCATCCCCATTCTCTGTGATAACTCTTCTCTTTGCTTTTGAACCCATTATTAGTCTGAAATAAACCTTTTGAAATCAAATCATACAAAATGAAAAAAATAAAATAAAAATTATAAGCTAGCGTATAAACAAAGTTATTCTTACTCATCCTAATCAAACAAAGAAAACAAAATATGGTGTAGGAAAAAGCTTCTCACAACCTAAATGAGTATCTGAACAACATATGCATACCAGATTAAAGGGATTAGAATATCCCCTTTCAGCAAGTATCTAAATGGGTTATTCAATAAGCTAAAGAACAACCCCAGATAGAAAAAAAAATAAATAAAAGAGCTTGGTCAAAATGGGCATCTGTGCATATATGGCAATAAATCAAATATCAAATAAGTCCATCGATCAATAAAATCACTAAGTAAAATAACAATAAACATATACAAATTTCAGTCTTAGCTGAACCAGTATTATTAAAGACAACAAAACAACAGCACGCAGATATGTTGTCCACCCAAATGTGTCACCAGGCAATTCAAACAGAGAAGCAAAAACCCAGATATATTATCAACAAAATGTGAAACTTTGAATGTGAGAGAGACTTGCTTACGGAGAGCAGCTGTTATTTTCCTTTTTTATCTTTGCAGCACAATAATTTTGTTAAAGAAGGAGTATAATTTCACATTTTTAATTTGTTAAGAGAAAATAAAACTAATAACGACAACCGCGCTGAGAACTACCTCGTGTCATCACGTCGACTTCGATCGAGCACAGTAGAAGGAAAGGAATGCGCAAAAAGATGAGGCATATTTGAACCTCGTCTAATGTCTTTAAAATTAGTTGAATTAGCTTCCCGATAAATATGTTTCAACATTTGTCTTCAAATTGACAAACCTTTTTATTAATAAATTATTCTTAAGGAAAAATATATAATGTTTTTAATTGGTAATCCACCTGGAAAAACCCAAATTCTATGTATACTAAATGTTGCTAAACTGTTCACCAAAAGTCGTTTTTGCCCCTGTCTTCCTTTTTTTTTGTCTCTTGCCATTGTGATTAGTGGGTTAATTAGGCCCGTTTTGGTCATTTACACCCTCTTTCCTTTTCGCCCATGTCTTTTTCCTTTTTTTACGCTTCATGCCATCTCTTCTCTTTTTTCTCACCATTTTTTTAATCTGAATTGCCATGGTGAGATTATGATTTCATTTTTTGGGGTGCTTTTTTTAGTTTTTAGATTGTTGGTGATATACTTGGTATTTTAATACATTTGTTTTGCTGTTTTTCTTTCGGTTTAAGACCGCTATTTTGTCATATTTTTAATCACAATGGCTTTTGGAAGCTGAGATTCGATCAGTGGTTTTGGAAGGTTTACGTTAGTTTTTTTGTGGTTTCAAATTTATGATATGAAAAGAGTAAAACATTGAGAGGCTTTCAGTGAGCTCAATTTGTTTTTATTTTTAGTTGGAGAGGTAAACTTAGTGTGCACAGTGATCAGTTTCATCCCTCTTTATCTTTGCTAAGCAGTTTTGATTTTCCTTTCCTTTCCTGTTGATAGATATGATCTTTTTGGTAACAAAATTTAGTTGAGTTGTGTGTTAGTGCTAATTTTTTACTTTTTATGTGATCATTTCTTTTGTGTCTCTTGATTTTATAGTTTGGCTTGGTTTGTGCTGTGCTTTATAAGAGGGAATTAAATTTTGGTGGCTTCTCTGGGGGTTTTTTTTTTTTCTCTCTCAAATGGGTTTATTGGTTGTTGTCTTAAGCACTTGTTGGGGTTGTCAGTGATTTCAAATTTTTATCACGATTTATAAGATGTGCATGATTTTTGGTGACTGTGGGTTGCAGTTTGTGGAGATGATTTGGTTTTCTTTTGTTTGTTTTCGTTTGGCAAGTAGGTTCAACTATATGGGGTTCATTTCATTTCATTTGTGGTGCTGGTTTTATTTGGCTTTTGCTGAGGTTTTTTTTTTTGTCGTGTTTTTTATTCGTTTTCTTTATTCTTTGTGTCGACTTTGTTTTCCCTTTGGTTGTTGTTCTGGTTTGATGTTTTGGTCCACAATATCATCCATTCGAAGAGGCATCTTTGCAGAGATGGGTCCAGGATTCCTAACTTGGGGGGTCAAGTTAGGTCATCTCCATGCTTGGTGCTGCGAAGCAGCGTCAAAATTTTGTAGGGATCACCACTGACTTGAAATATATATGCAATAATAAAGCAGTCCCTATTTTATTAAGTTTTAGCCATTATTTATAATTTTTTATTTTTTATTTGTAGTATTTGGTTAAATTAGGTTGTTAGATTTTTATTTTTATTTCATAAGTTAATTAAGTTTTATTTTACTAAGTTTAAATATTTTGTGTCTTGGACTCTTGGTTTAATTTGTGTTTATTTGTTATTGGTTTTATAAGAAAAAACCCAAAAGAATAAATAAAAGGATCAAAATCAATTAAATGCAACTAACTTATGAGTAAGACCCAACCCTTGAGGTGCAAAGCCTCTGCTCCCAGTCAGCCCAACACCAGAAACACGCTAAAAAACCCAGAGTCAAAGTTCAGCATGCATCTCTCCATAACTCAAATGAAGACGAACCCATCTCCTGCATCACCAGTTCACCAGTACCCAGCTGAAGCTTTGTCACAAACTCACAGGCTAAACTAAACAAAAATAAAAGCTGAGCAAAGGGTCGTGGGCAGCCTTCAGGGCTTTGGAGGTCATCGGTGGGTTTTGGGGGGTCACAGCTGCTGGGCTTGTGGGTTCGCTGGGTTGAGAAAGGGGTTTTGGTGGGGAGCGGTAGCCGGCGTTGGGGGGTCGCCCGACCCCCTGCATCTTTGTCACTTTTAATAAAAACATTTTATACTTTGTAGGTGGTGCTATTTTTATTTTTGAACAGTTGTGCTCAAATTGTATCAAGAGGTAAATTTCTTTTTAATATGTTTTAAACATCTTATATTTTCTTCTTTTAAGGTTGTAATATGCATTTACTCTTTTTTTACAAATAATGTCTAAAATTTGAAGATACAAAAGACAAAATGTCTATAACACACTAATATATTTGGTAAGAAGGATATGAAGATACAAATAGACCCAGACAAAAGGTACATAAAAGCAGCTTGTGCATTCCATAGATGCAGCTCAAATTCTGTCACTAACATTATTAAAGTAGTCAAAAAAATTAGGGAAAAAGAGAATTCGGCTTCTCTGGTTTTAGAGATGATATTGTCGGTGCTTTTTATCAAATCCAACGACTTATGGCTTACTATATCAACTAGTATGTTTACAAATAATAAATCGTTGGATTTATATAAGTGGATGAAGTTTAATGAAAGACACTAAGAGAACCATTTCTATATGCATAGAAGCTAAATCCGGAAAAAGAAGTCCGCATTTAGCCAAAGGAAACAAGTAGCCGTTGAAGAGAGAGACAGATCATTAGAATTTGACGCCACCGCCATCCTAACGTTCGAAAAATTTGAATACCTCAAAAATCCCTACCAAACCCTCTCCCTACCAAATTTGAATAACTCACACTCACACTCACAACGTTTCAAACCAAACTCTCAGACTGTCTTCCATACCTCAACCCTTCCAGTCTCTCTCTAACTCAATCTCTCTCTCTCTCTCAAGATCTCAGTAGAGGGAAAGAAGGAGAACCATTTTTCCCTCTCAATCTCACTCTCTCACCCTGTGTTTTGAAACCAAAGTCTCCCTACACTTTTGATTTGGGCTTTAAATCTCTGTGTGTTTGTGAAACAAGTACCCATTAACAAGAAGAAAGAGAGTAAAACAGATATGGCTGCTATTAACGAAGATAACACGAGAGTGACCACAGCCACTGCTCCCTCAAAGAAAACTCAGCCTCCAGCAAAGACCGTTGACTCTCAGAGTGTTCTCAAAAGGTTTATCTTATTCACTTAATGTCCATTAATGAGCCATTTTGGAAAGGTAGATGGGCTATTTTTGGGGTTTTGGTTTTTTGTTTTACTTTCTCGGTTATGGTGATTTTGTCATAAATTTCTCTTTTCGTCAAAAAAAAAACTTGGGTTTTGTTTGCGGTCTCTCAGATCATCTCGTTCAATGCTTTCCTTCAGATTCGTTAATTTTTTTTTTTTTTGTTTCTTTTGATAATAGGAGGTTTTCAAGGATTCTAATATTTTGTTATTGTTGTCTTTGTTTTATGTGTTCACAAAACAGGCTGCAATCTGAACTGATGGCATTAATGGTAAGCACTAAGACTCATTCTTTTCTCTTTGTTTTCCTGTTTGGATCCCGAGAATTTTGCTTTACTAAAATCAAGACATGTTTCTTTCCTAGAAACCCTTAAGTCTCAACCAAGTTGGGTTGTGTTAGAAGAAGTACCCAATTTTCCTAATAATTTTATTTTGTTGGGGTTATCAGGCTTTTTGGTTATTTTGGGTTTTCTAATGATTTTGTTCCCTTCAATATTGAATTTTAGATGAGTGGAGACTCTGGGATATCTGCCTTCCCTGTAGAAGACAACATATTCTGCTGGAAAGGGACAATCAGTGGAAGCAAAGATACAGTTTTTGAAGGAACAGAGTACAGACTATCCCTTTCCTTTCCAAATGATTATCCATTCAAACCTCCAAAGGTCAAGTTTGAGACTGGCTGCTTTCACCCCAATGTGGATGTCTATGGCAACATTTGCTTGGATATTCTTCAGGTACTTGTACTACCATAGTATCATCGAGAATTTCAATTCAATATGTTGGCAATTATTTCACTTCTTTTTGCATATGATGGAACATTTTCTTTGAATAAAATGTAGGATAAATGGTCATCTGCTTATGATGTGAGAACCATACTCTTATCCATCCAGAGTCTGCTTGGAGGTAATCACTTAGCTATTTTCCTTTACCTCTGGTTCTGAGTAAACACCAACTTCAATCATGGAGCTATTAGCCCTTTTCGAGATTTTGAACACTCGCTGAATTTCAGTTTTTTATGTGAATTACAGAACCAAACATAAGCTCACCTTTGAACACCCAAGCAGCTACACTTTGGAGCAATCAAGAAGGTTATATTGGGTTTTCTTTTAGTTATGTTTTTGTGTTACTAATTTTCAATTATTTTGTTTTTAATAGGAAGTGTCTAAATAATGTTTAATTCCTCTGTCACTTGCAGAATATAGGAAGATGGTGGAGAAGTTGTTCAAGCCTCCAAATGCTTAAGTGAGTTGACAAGGAGTTTGAGTTATACAAGCCTCTCTAATTTGGAATAGAGAAGGATTTTGAGCTCTATTCTCTCCTTCATTTATCACCATTGTTGTCTTTACAGAATAAATATAACTGTCTTGAGAATGCAAAGTTAAAGATTCTCTCTCTCTCTCTCTCTCTCTCTCACATTGAGTCATTCTATTTATTGTTCTCTGTTAAGCTTTTCTGTTACAACCAAAAAAAGAGGCTTTTCTGTCTTCTTTGTGGTGGATTTGATTGAAAACTGGACAAGGTAGAGGATCAAATTAGGTCTACTCTAATCTAGTGGTGATGAATTTTTAGGTGTTGAAGATTTCCCTATCATATCAGTTCACCATGTGGGAACTGCCTGATCTAATTGTATTTAAAATCAAACAATTAAATGTCAGCAGCATTAATATATGGTATTTTATTTTTTAAAACATTATAGAGTCAGCTTAACCCTACATGAGTTTAAAGATCAGAAACCATTTTTGGTCCCTGTAGTTCAAGTGTTTTTCAATTCCCTATAATTTTTTTTAATCAGTCATCTATAGTTGAATTTCATTTACAATGAAGGACACATTTATGAATTTGTCAGTTAAAAATAATTTTTTTTATAATTAAGTCATTGTAGTTATATTTTGTTTACATTTCTACACATACATGACATTTCCATCTACCTAATTGAAAACCAAGATCATTTCTGTGATCTAACTATCACAAATTGCTTGCATTACATATTAAGGTTATCTTAGCAAAATATTAAGGTCTTCTTTTTCCTTGTTCTCCATCTCCTGGCCTCCTCCATCTTTCTTATCATCATCATGACTACTAGAAGAATAAGAATATGACAACTTAATTCTCTTATTTAAAGGTTTAATGCATAGGTGTCTCATAGGAGTGACTTAAGTATTGTCCTAGACTTTTAGTACTACAAATGAAATTAATACCTCATGAAGTTTTGACCTATTCCAATTAAAAGTACACCCCTATTGATAAGCATTGACGGTCAAGGGATAAGACCGTATTTTCTCTCTTCGTGGCTTCTCACTGTTTCCTTAAAAAAACAAAAACTGAGGATTTTTCATATCATCTACTTTGTATCTTCTTCTCGATCTGAGCTTGAAGTGGGAACGAAGCTTCAAACTTCTTGTTCTCTTTGTCGAGGTCGTAAGCACTAAACTGTTGATGGCTTCTGCTAGGGTTATGCAAGTTGAGTAAAAAACTCTTCCTTAATTTAATCGAGATCACGTGCACTTCAATTTGATTTTTTATATGAAAATGTTAAACGTGAGGATTGAGAAAAAGATAATATGAGATTAGGTTGCAAAAGACAAAATGAGAAGTCATCGAGTTAATACCATTCTTCGGACATATTCCTTTTTTTCAGGTTAGAAAAGCTTTGTTATATGGCACCCCAAATATATAAACTACGTACCCACATGCATTTAACTTATATGGTACATAGTTTATAACACTTGAATAAAATACCCTGATTCGAATTCCCATTGCAGAAATTGACTTATTATCCAGTCAATCTGAGCCTACTCGCAGTTAAATGACAACAATGCCCCGCTGTGGTTAGTTACTTACCAATATGTATGATAAAAAATAAAAATAAAAACAAACCCAGCAGAGACTTACCAATGATATAGGGTTTGACCTACGGTCCATTTAAAAGGGGTCGATGAGCTTTGATTTACTCTGTTGGCATGTATAATAGCATTTAGGATAGTGAAAATTAAGAAATGATACAGACACAATATTTGATACTATGTGATTGATTATAAGTTATGAGCGTAGTTATAATTAATTTCATAACGCAACAATTTATAATATATAAGTTTGAATGATTTAGGCTACAAATTTTAATTACTAAAGAAATATCAATGCTGAATCAAATTTAGATTATTACCAAGTACACCATGCATGAGATTAAGGCTTAGAGCCACCTAGCAAGGATATATATGTAGCTGGCCAACAAGTTCTTCCATATTGGCCTTCAATTGGGGGACAGTTTTGTCAAACAGAACAATAACTTTAAAAGCTAAGTACGTATATAGCACTAGTCTACTAGACTAGGTCGTTTAGGGTGATCAAGGTCAACAGTTTGTGGTATAAAAGAAGAAAAAATAGGAGTAAATTGTCAACATGTAGTTTTCACAACTGAAAGAACCACGAGGGGAGTTATTTAATTGAAAAAACACGAGCTAAGTGGTATATATATAATAGGAGGTGAGAGGGGAAGAAATTAAAGGATCATAAAATGGCAGAGTACTCATCGTCAGCTTCAGGACAGGAGATGATGGTGTCTGAGAAGATCGTTGTCGTTTCCTATTCTTACAAGCCCAGCAGCAATTTCTTTGAAGCAGCTTTAAAGGCTCTTTTCAAGTGTTTGGGTGTTGAGGCTACTCCTTCAGCAACACAACAAGTTTCAGATTCATCACCAGTTGCAACCACAGAAACAAAGCCAGTTGATGATGATGATGATGATGCAGTTCCAGCTGCCACAGCAGCAGCAGACCCAGCTGAAGCTGATGCTCCTGCTGCTCCAGCCCCAGTGGTGATTATCCTCTCTCTGTCTCTCTCTGTCTCTCTCTCATTTTAACAACTTAAACTCTTAGGGAGAGAAAATTGATCTAATTTGTGACTAGTGTTCAACACTACTCCTCACATAGGATCCCTTTTTTAATTAGGACATGGTGGTCAATGGGGAGAAATGATTCTCTTTTGAGTGACCTGAGAACTTGATATCTGGTTACTATATATTAAACGTGATCTATCTTTGGTGTCGATATATTCATATATGTTGAGAGTTTGAGAAAATGAATTTCAATTCGGGTATTTGAGAATATATACGTTGGATATCTCTTCATATATTATCAATTAATTTTGGATTAGATTTCGTTATTCTACAATGATATCATATCAAAGAGAGCATAATATTATAATTTGCTCATCATCCCTCTTATCACTACCATAATTAATTTAGGTAATTATGTGCTGTGTGGACAGGTAATTATGCTTCGTGCAACAAAGCCACCTTTAAGCACAGGGAGTGGTGGACAGATTAATTGAGCACCCATCTCCAATTCAACCCTAGCCCTCTTCTTCCATACGTGGGACTCTCAGGCTACGGGATATTGCAGAAAACTCTAGATTTTCTATACATCAGTTTGTTATTTAATTAGTTCTATGATGTGTTTGATTTTGGTTAATTATAATTATCTGCTGCTAGTCTTTAAATGGCATGTGAATTTGTACACATATATATGTAGCATCTTGTATATGGCATCTTGCCAGTGTTATCGGCCTTGGCCATAGTTTGGTCAACGCTCAGATTCTCACACCAGTGCCATGTTCGCCTCCTTCTCTTATCAGCACAGCACTCGTGCTATATAATTGTTACCTACCTTCTTTAATTTTCATGTCAAAGCGTTTATATATGATACCAAATATGTTTAAGCATTTAATGTTTTTTTTTTCTTCAAAAAAAATGTATATATCGAAAAGTAGTTTTATATATGGCTAATTAACATTGTAATACAAATTTTTATTAAAGATTGGTGGGATGAGTGTTTTTTTTTTTTNTTTTTTTTTTTTTTTTTTTTTCATCCAAGTAACATATATATATATATATATATATATAAATATTTTCTTAGCTGGAGACATTTGCAATTTTTTATTTTTTTCTATGGATATCCATTACCAAGAGCTCAGCTTTTAATAAAAGTAGAGCGTTGCAATAAGCGCTCGGTGCTACTTCTTCCCCCTCGATTTCAGGGTATATTTTTAGGGGTCATGTATGGGTTCAACCCATACCGGAGTACCCATACCCACTTAGGGTCGTGCTCGGCGCCTGACATTTGTTAAAAAACAATTGCGGATGTTCTACAAAGAGAATTGCTAATATATATATATATATATATATATTTATATTTGTAACCAAAAACCTTATTGACATATATATATATACTATTTGTTTGGACAAGACATTGTTGCCCTAAAAAATCAAGGCTACGTTTATCCGCGAATTCAAGAAACACTAGCGTCCTTCTTGAATTAGAGTTTGGGCATGCATGCCACTATGCAACCGAGAGGCCAAGTATAGAATTAATGAAGTATGTGTCTTGCGCTATAAACTAACCTCATAATCAAACAATTGTGTGGCCTAGGAAGAAACAATCCTGATCTAGCTCGGTTAGTTTTGCCTTGTTTCTCAAGGAATTTATTGGTCTAGGAAGAAACAATCCTGATCTAGCTCGGTTAGTGTTGATGCAAAAATCTGTTGATGACCTTCACACACAAATTAAATGCGGATTGTTGGTGACGTGGCGAGTCGGACAACCGAGTGGACGATTTGAGCGAGGCAGCAGGTCTCTGAGCTTCTTCCTGCACAATGAACAGAAAAGAGCATCGGTGTGGTACCGGCCGGAGGTACTCCGATGGTAAAGTCAGAGAGGTACAAGGAAGAAGATGCAAGGAGTGCTGAAGAACACAGCAAGGGCTTGGGAGGAAGATGAAGGAAAAAAGGTAAAGTTTCTGGGTAGGTTTTTCTAGAGCTTGGGCTAACTTTTCTCAGAATTGTGTGTCCCCCTACCTTGTGGTTGTGCTCTTACTTATAGGCAAAGGGATTGGGATATTTTTGGCTGGATTGTAGGTGTGATCATGGCTGATCATAGGTCTTAGAGGCTAAGTTTGCAGAACAGGCTGGATTACTGACAGGTTTCTCATTTAATGCAGGAGGGATGTGTAACGACCCATACCTTTTAAGTACATTATAATAGGACCCAATGTTGACTTTTGGTTCTAACAAGATTTTAGCGTTGACCTTGGGTTCGTTAGGAAGGTCTTGAGCTCACGAGTTCATTGACACGCGGCATAGGTTATTTAGAGTTACGGTTAAAAAGTTATGAACGTGATAAAGGAGCTCATGGTTGACTTTTTAAATTTCTCGGAGTTTAGAGTTGACTTGGACATGGTTACGTAGAGCTCGACGCCACGAATTCGTAGACACGTAGCATGCGTCGTTTGGAGCTACGGTTTGAGAAATACGGAGGTTCAAAGTGAGGGGCAAACTTGTAATTATGATGAAATGGGTTTAAATTCCAAAAAGTTATGGAACTTTCCCCCTCTTTTTTTTATTTCTCTCTCTCCCCTTTCTCCACGGAAGACAGCAGCAGCCCCAGCCTCAGCCCGACTCCTCCCTCACCCTCTCTCCCCTGCGCGACGCCGCCCATTTCCGGCCACCTCCGACCTGCCCAGCCACCGGCGACCCCCACCCAGCCTCCTCCCACGCCGCCTAGCCCCTCCCTCTCCCTCTCTCCCGATCTCTCCTTCTCGCCTGTGCGACTGGAGCTTCCAACTCCAGCCCTCTCCGGCGACATCAAGCGACGAGCCGGCCGAGAACCACCTCCCCAGTTGCCGACCATCTCTCCCCAAGCTTCCCCACGCCGGCCAGCCCCGTTCCAGTAAGAAATCAGCTCAGAAAATCCCCAAAAGCCACCGGTCCTCTCCTCAAATTCCGGCGCCAATTTCCTCGATTTCAGGTGGGTTTTCTCCCTCATACTTCCACCATTTATTTTCTCTTAGAATTGGGCTGTCAAATTGAATTAATTGAGACATGAGAAGAAATTGGGATTTAAACCCCAAATCTGAAAATCGGAAATTAGTGGCTTGGGGTGCGAAATTGGGGTTGAAAACACCACCTTGTTTGGGGTTGAGATTAGTCCGACCCTCTAATCAGGAAATTTAGGAAATCATCGTTGATTTTAGACTTTATTAAGCGGGCTATTAACTTGGGTTGTGTAGGAAAGATCGAGGTTAACGAAACCCCAAATTATAGTCGTAGAC
>QANT01002270.1:0-143617 GCA_003254885.1 Purshia tridentata | reverse complement strand
AATTTGATACTTAAAGATCATATCAAAACCATGATATATAATCACTTTATATACATGACTAAAAAAAAAACACAGCTCCTCGTTGTGTGCTTAGTTCCACTATTAATCAACTTAATTTGGATCAAGTGTCTAATAAGACTACGATATGCACTAGTTTAAACTCTTGAAAATGGATATTCAATAGGATATAAGAGTCATCAAGTGTAAATTTCTCTTAGTAGGAGGGTAGGAGCACACATAATAGCTCTCGGTCCTCCAAAAGAGAGACTACTTTTCAACTAGTATGCCGCCGCCGCCGCGCCCCCCACCCTCAAGAAAAAGATTTCAAGCAAGGAGAAGAGTTGAGCAGTAATTTCACATTAATTTGACTAAGCATATAGCAAGTAATATTACTACTTACTTCTTCTTCCAACTCATAGAATGTGTTGAAAAGGACCCAATCAGCTTGGTCAACATTGGAGAATTGAGCCACAACCATGTCATAGACAGCAGGGTAAGACCCAAAATCATACACAAATGATGGCAAGTCCCAGGGTTTAAGTGGTGGCAACCCAGGAAGCAAAATCTCAGACCCATCAGCAGCAAGAGGAAGTTTCAGCAACCCCTTGTGGACATGGTAGTAGATGCTGTCCACAGCACAAGACTGAGTGAAGAAAACAGCCCCAACTATCCCAAACTTCTTGGCAATATCTAAAGGCCAAGGCATGAATGCATCATAAACAATGCAATCAACTGGGCACTCTGAGCTTGACAGCTTCTCGAGGAGCTCAGC
Source organism: Purshia tridentata (assembly GCA_003254885.1). NCBI lineage: Eukaryota > Viridiplantae > Streptophyta > Magnoliopsida > Rosales > Rosaceae > Purshia > Purshia tridentata. Next base: position 142,845 of record QANT01002270.1, on the reverse strand, counting down.
CAATGTTTTTGACCCAACTCTCCGAAAGCTCTCCAAATAAGCCTCTACGCTTTCTGCTTGTGCTCTCCCACCTTCATCATAGCCATCAGAAATGGTCTCCATCTCAATGCAATTATTGGATCCTCTGTGCATTGTCTTGTGGAGATAGTGGGTGTTGACCAGTGTGACTTTGACTCCTTTGTGGTGCAAAAGCTTGGCAAATTGGAACATGGGATTAATGTGGCCTTGGGCAGGATAGGGTAAGATCAAACAGTGAGCTTTGTGGAATCTCTGTTCTTTCTCCATTTCTCTGTGTCTTTTATTTGTATTTTGGGAAAGTTACGGTAAGAATAGTATTATTGTTATATATATATATATATATATATATATATATAGTGTTGAACAGCTGAATAATGAAGAGGAAGTGCACAATCTGTCCACGAAAGTGGAGTGGTTGAATAAATCTTTTTAGCGAAGTTATCTCCATTGGTGATGATGTCAACCAAGTAAGATCCACACGTCTCTTTGTTAAAAAATGATTTGTAAGAACTTATTCAAATATAATTAGAGGAAAGCTTTTGTACGAATAACCCTTTTGTAATAAAGAAAACATAGGATAATTGACTAATTGGANTAAAGAAAACATAGGATAATTGACTAATTGGACAATTATGGAGTTGCATTGCCTCTAGGGGAGAAAAGTTATGATACCCAAATTTGCTTAAGAATTTGAAAGGCCAAAAATGTAGTCCATATATAGTTGAAAGTAGAGATATATTTGAATTTTTGGGAGAGTAAATCTCGAATCACATTTGAATAAAACTATTTGATGTTTGTGTTACATCCTTCAAATTTGTAGTCCACTAACAATTGGTTTTTAAATTTTCTTCAAGTACTGTATGCACATGCTTGAATAGATCTTTATGCCATTCATGGATAGTCGTAGTAGACCATAATTATCATCCTTCCCTGAGAAACATGTTTTAGATTAAAACAAGCATCTCAGTAACACCAATTTGGTTAGGCTACGGCCTTCACAATTCTTAGTATAAGGAATTTCCTATCAACCTAGAATGAGAAAATAAAGGAAAAACTTGAAGCTTGATCCAGACACATATCATATATAGTTGTGACATAATTGAACTTTCGGGAGAGTAAAGCTCAAATCTCATTTACATAGCTCATTTGGAAATCCCAAATACAACTGAAATGGAGCTCCATGCTTCCAGATGAATCTTGCATAAGTGCAGCATTGATTGCCTTGTATCTTTGTATCTTGGCACTATGCTCTTGAAAGTCAATGACCATTTGGTCTAGTGGCATCCAATCTCCGCTTTGTTGGATGAAGTTTTGATTGACATTCAAGTATTCAAACAAAGCAAACATGCAAAATACATTTAAAAAGCACACCAAAACTAGTATGCCAGAATAGAGCACAAGAGCATCTCCACTAGATGAATGGTGAATTAGTTATAATACCACATAACCGTGTTATATGGTTTGATGATGGTCCTAATAGCTAGAAATAAAGGTACTTTCCTATCTTCCTAGACTAAGAAAAGATAAAAAAGGAAACACTTTAATACAACTGAGAATTGAAAACAAGGTGATATGCATTGTGCACAAATCAGCTTAACAAGGCATTGTACACCTGGTTATATTATTGTTATTTTTTAGATTGGAAATTTGGAAGGGATCGCAACTTTACTTATTTTCCCAATCTCCATCACTTGAACTTCAGCAGCAGCAGCTAGCGCTGATGAACCTGCAGTTTTGCAATGAACTCATCAACATTTCTATCAGAACTTCCACCTTCACCCACTGCCTTTCTTGCCAATTCTTTCCATTTGATTGCATTCCTTTGTATTTCTTTCCCTCCTTCTCCCTCTATTATTTCACTTAAACAATGTTCAAATGTTCCTTGTCTCACAACCCCTTTCTCATCAGCTTGAGCTCTAACCCCAATTTTCCACACATCCACAATGGACTTGGCATTAGTGCTTTGGTCAGTCCATTGTGGCATTGCAACCAATGGAACCCCTAAACTCAAGGCCTCCAATGTGGAGTTCCAACCACAGTGTGTCACAAAGCACCCAACAGCCTCATGATCCAAAACCTCCATTTGGGAGCACCATGAGACCACCAAGCCCTTCTCTGATGTCTCCTCCACAAACCCTTTTGGGACTTTGTCTACCTCTCGTTCTCTAACCACCCACAAGAAATTTCTTTTGCTTCTCTTCAAACCCCATGCCAGTTCCTCCATTTGCTCAACTTCAAGTACTGCTGCACTGCCGAATGATACGTATGCAACAGACCCTTTTGGCCTTTTGTTTAGCCATTTGATGCAGGCATCATTGTCTGGCTTGAACAAGTTGATACCATAGTCTTTGTCATCTTCATCAAGTCGCTTATCCAAATACTTGTACGGTATAGTAGGTCCAATGGTCCTCAATGGCCAAAGTTTTGTCATCCAATCCACCACCTACGCAAAGCATGCAAAAGAATTCAAAAGAAATAACATATGCAAAATTAACTTGTTTCCTTTCTTTAGCTATTTAATAATATAAATTAATTTGATACTTAAAGATCATATCAAAACCATGATGTATAATCACATTATATACATGACTAAAAACACAGCTCCTCATTGTGTGCATTAGTTCCACTATTAATCAACATCATTTGGATTAAGTGTCTCATAAGACTATGATATGCACCTAATGGCTAACTTTTGAAAATGGATATTCAATAGGGTATAAGAGTCATCAAGTTTAAATTTCTCTTAGTAGGAGCACACATTATATCTCTTGGTCCTCCAAAAGAGAGACTACTTTTCAACTAGCATGGCCCTCCCGAGAAAAAGATTTCAAGTAAGGAGAAGAGTTGAGCACTAATTTCACATTAATTTGACTAAGCATATAGTAAGTAATATTACTACTTACTTCTTTTTCCAACTCATAGAATGAGTTGAAGAGGACCCAATCAGCTTGGTCAACATTGCAGAATTGACCAACAACCATGTCATAGCCAGCAGGGTAAGACATTAAATCATACACAAATGATGGGAAGTCCCAGGGTTTAAGCGGTGGCAACCCAGGAAGCAAAATCTCAGACCCATCAGCAGCAAGAGGAATTTTCAGCAACCCCTTGTGGAGATGGTAATAGATATTGTTCACAGCACAAGACTGAGTGAACAAAACAGCCCCAACTATCCCAAACCTCTTGGCAATATCTAAAGGCCAAGGCATGAATGCATCATAAACAATGCAATCAACAGGGCACCCTGAGCTTGACAGCTTCCCAAGGAGCTCAGCCAATGTTTTTGACCCAACTCTCCGAAAGCTCTCCCAATAGGCCTCTCGGCTTTCTGCTTGTTCTCTCCCACCTTCATCATAGCCATCAGAAATGGTCTCCATCTCAATGCAATTATTGGATGCTCTGTGCATTGTCTTGTGGAGATAGTGGGTGTTGACTAGTGTGACTTTGACTCCTTTGTGGTGTAAAAGCTTGGCAAATTGGAACATGGGATTAATGTGGCCTTGGGCAGGATAGGGTAAGATCAAACAGTGAGCTTTGTGGAATCTCTGTTCTTTCTCCATTTCTGTGCGTCTTATAATTGTATTTTGGGAAATTTGTAGTGCAGCAAATTATATATATAGGGCTGAAACAGATGAATAATGAGGAGGAAGTACACAATCTGTCCACGAAACTAGTGGTGGAATAAATCTTGTTAGCCAAGTTACCTCCATTGGTGATGATGTCAAGTTGTCAACCAAGTAAGATCCACACGTCTCTTTTTTATAAAAATGATTTGTAAGAACATATTCAAATATAATCAAAGGGAAGCTTTTGTGCCTATATCCCTTTTGTAATAAAGAAAAGGCTCAATTACAAAAAACTATCATGAATTATGGGATTTATTTCAAATGGGTCAACAAACAATAAATATTTCAAGCACGTGTTAATAAAAATCATAAAAAAGACTCATTCCGTAAAAAATTCTGTGATGAGTGCTGTTAAGTACCAACGTTGACAAGTTGATGTAAATTTTTAAATGATGTGACAGATTTTTTCCATTCAAAACTTGACACATGGCACTTTAAACACTTGAAAACCCCCAACCACAATTTTTTATCCCTAAGAAAATTTTGAAACTTGCTGCAAGTTGGAGCAAAAGGCTCGACAATATTTCACTTTATTCTTTCCCACGCTCGTTATGGTCACCACCAAAAAGTGAGGAAATTATATATATAGTGCTGAACAGGTGAAGAATGAAGAGGAAGTGCACAATCTGTCCACGAAACTGGAGTGGTAGAATAAATCTTTTTAGCCAAATTACCTCCATTGGTGATGATGTCAACCAATTAAGATCCACACGCCTCTTTGTTAAAAAATGATTTGTAAGAACTTATTCAAATATAATTAAAGGAAGGCTTTTGTACGAATAACCCTTTTGTAATAAAGAAAACATAGGATAATTGACTAATTGGACAATTATGGAGTTGCATTGCCTGTAGGGGAGAAAAGTTATGATACCCAAAATTGCTTAAGAATTTGAAAGGCCAAAAATGTAGTCCATATATAGTTGAAAGTAGAGACATATTTGAACTTTTGGGAGAGTAAATCTCGAATCACATTTGAATAAAACTATTTGAAGTTTGTGTTACATCCTTCAAATTTGTAGTCCACTAACAATTGGTTTTTAAATTTTCTTCAAGTACTGTATGCACATGCTTGAATAGATCTATATGCCATCATGGATGGTCGTAGTAGACCATAATTATCATCCTTCCCTGAGAAACATGTTTTATATTAAAACAAGCATCTCAGTAACACCAATTTGGTTAGGATATGGCCTTCACAAATTCTTAGTATAAGGAATTTCCTATCAACCTAGAATGAGAAAATAAGGGAAAAACTTGAAGCTTGATCCAGACACATATCATATATAGTTGTGACATAATTGAACTTTCGGGAGAGTAAAGCTCAAATCTCATTTACATAGCTCATTTGGAAATCCCAAATACAACTGAAATGGAGCTCCATGCTTCCAGATGAATCTTGCATAAGTGCAGCATTGATTGCCTTGTATCTTTGTATCTTGGCACTATGCTCTTGAAAGTCAATGACCATTTGGTCTAGTGGCATCCAATCTCCGCTTTGTTGGATGAAGTTTTGATTGACATTCAAGTGTTCATACAAAGCAAACATGCAAAATACATTTAAAAAGCACACCAAAACTAGTATGCCAGAATTGAGCACAAAAGCATCTCCACTAAGAAAAATAAAATACCAAATCCCCGAGCCCTAATCTTCTTATTAAGGCTACCTTAAGCTGAGAATTCCAGGGGAGGAAAAGAGTCCACACATTAATCCGCATAATAGGGAGGGAGCAGTTTTTTTGGCTTTTTTAGTGTAAACTTTCAATCTCCTTGTCCAATTAAATCTCTTTTGGGTGTTTAAGATCGTAGAACAGAGATGATTCAAGGGCTGTGACAAAATTTAGGATAGTTAGAGTTTCTTCTTTACTGAAACAATTGGAGTTGTAAAAGTGTGCAAATTTGAGGTCCCGGCCAACCAGGTGATCCGGTGAAGGGAGTAAGAGAGAAATTGCCGATTCAGTTTTAAGCTAATCTGCATCAACTATATGTGAATACATACATCAACTAAATCCCATGAAATTAAAACCAAAAAAAAAAAAGACAAGGGAAATTCATTTTAGATCACTCCATGCTGGTGTTAGGAGCAGTAGCTGGTTGGGATAGTAAAAAACAAATCGTCGTGTTTATCATTATGTTCATCAAATTCATCCAAATCGGCCTTCAGTGTCATATGATTTTGGTTACTTTAGTTGCAAGTTTTGTTTTTATGTTGAGACCTTTGTTGATAATTTAAACAAATTCATTCACTTAACATAAAGCTAACAAATAAGAATAAACCATATTCTCCTCCTATAGGTAGTCCGACAGTGGTGAGTTATATCAGATATTTGGATCCTCTCCTTGGCTTGACAATCCTTGATTTCTAATTCAAGTCATCTACTAGAAACCCAAGGGGTTTCCCATTTTGTAAATGACCAGCCAAACGAAAGAACCATCTTTCTAATTGCCGTCATATTAACTGTCTCAGGCGACTTAAATTAACCAACAAGCAGCCTATGTGTATAGTATTCACCAAATCTCTTAATATCTGATTCTGAACCATATCAAGTCAACTCCAATGGATATAAGTACGAAATTTGGACAATAAACAAGCAGAGAATGAAGAATAGACAACTAATAAATACCAAATTTACAAAACTCAAATTTATATTATATCCAAAGCCAAAAGTCAATAACACAAGTAATAGCAGTATCCACAAAACCAACAAAACCAGCTATAACTGATGATTCTTCAGTCTTTAATTCTAGATGAAGACCTAACAAGATAGATTATTTTATATACAACTTATACTACACAAGAACCTGAAGATTCAGTTCCAACACTCAGCAACAAAGAGGAGAAACTTCCACGCCACGAGACTAGCGACCCATATTACAGTTGGGTGAGAAATTCCGCCGCGCTGGACCCCACGCAATATGCTCGAAAGGATCAGGATCCGCCACACCAACCCCCGGCTCAATATCATGATCTCCAGCAAACCCCGGAAAGATATCATGATCTCCACCAAACCCCGGAAAGCGATCATAATCTCCACCGACCACCGGAAAGATGTCGTGATATCCACCAATAATTCTTGGTAGGTTAGGACCCCTCCTCAGAGGGTTGGGATAAGGCCTCCTCAGCAGAGGGTTAGGGTCCCTCCTCAGAAGGTTGGGATAAGGCCTCTCATATTCTCTCCACCTTTCTGCTGCCTTCTTTTGTTGCTGCTTTGTCTTCCACTTTCCAGCAAACCTAAACTTCCAGTGAACCATTCCTTGTCCTCCTGTCCCATCCCCGAACTCTTGGCCATACTTCTTCTTCCACAGCTCATCGTTATTCGCAAGATTTCGCAGCTCCTTACTAACACATCCCACCTTGGCAATGTCAGCACCAGGCAGTGAATCTAAAATCTTCATTTGGAGCTCCGAAGGGAGGCGCACAAGGCTCGGTGGAGTGGGTAAACCGGCCTTTTCGCAAAGATCAATCAGTAATGGCAATGCAATCCCATCCTTCAGACTCTTCCAAAACTCAAAAACCTCTCTTTTAGGGACAAACCCGTCTCCATCACTCACATCTCTGTTTGCCCAAACAAACTCAATCATGGGCGCAAACCGCTTCTCGTCCAAACACACCCGGTAATACCCCGAACCGCCTCCAGTCACAGACCCGTAAACATTGACAAAACGCCCCAAACTCTGAAACTTCAGCACCATCCCTTCAATCGCATTACAATTATCGCCCCGATGTTTCAAAATCTCGGGCAAAGTATATGGAAGCGACACAGTGAAACCCCTCGTCGGCCATTCACCGGCGAGATGAAACCGATCGGTCTGAATACCGGAAACCGGATCGAACCCGACGAAACCGGACTCTAAAAGCACCGCGTGTACCGCAGTCACCAATACCTTGTGATCGCTACGGTCTTCCGCCAACTCCTCCCTCAGTACCCTCCTCAAGAAAAAGGGCACAGAGAAGTTGTTCGGATTCCCCAGCAGCACATCAGACCCATCATCAATTTCCATACTTTCTGCACCAGAAACCGCTAGGGTTTCCGAATTCGAACCCATAGGCCTCTGTTCTTCAGCAATTGAACCGTCCATTCCGGACCCAATTGACCCTTCGCCAATTAGAGTTTCGGGATTTGGGAAATTCGAACCTTGGGGCTCACTGGTTGCGGTATCGATTGGATTCGGGGATTGAACGGACGAATGTGGTGAAGCTAGGGTTTGGGAGGAGGGGTCCTGGGTGTAGAAGATAAGGTCACCGGAGGCGATACCGAGGGAGTGAAGAGGGTCGTGAGGAGCGGACGCGTGGAGCTCGTCGTGTCGGTTGAGGGAGAATCGAAGAGAGGATGGAGAGGCGGAGATTAATTGGGAGAGGGTTTGTTTGAGGTCTTGGAGAGAACAGAGATTGGGGACTTCAATTCGGAGGGTCTCTTTGCTTTCAATGCACCTAACTCTCAGTTTCATTTCTGCCTTTGGCTTTCACTCTATGCTTTTCAGTTTCAGACTTTTGTCGGTCTGGGAAGAAAGGATTATGTTAAAGGATTACTCTTTCCACCTCCTCCTCCCCCGCCTTTCTTTTCTTTTGGCTTTATTATTCTCTCGAATGTAGCCGCATGATCCGATCAGTTTTTTAATTTTTTAATTTTTTAATTTTTTTTGGCCTCTGATCAATTTATTTAACCAAATCAAAAAGTCCAGATTATTTCTGACCAAATTTATTTTGATTTAACCTTTTCTATTTTATTCTTTTTTGTAAAAAATTATAGATTAATTTGATAGTATATTATATAAAATAGTTTAGTAATTGGCTACTAAAATAACATAAGCATTTCAGTAAATTAGTGTCAAATGATTTAAGAGTAATCAACTCAATAATAAAGAGTAGTCCAAATAGCATGGGCCAAATTGAAATTCGTTTAATAATGTAGTTTTATGATTTTATCAAACAAATAAAAGTAAGGATCAAGTATAAATAATTAATAAAATTTTTCACAATTACATTTTAATCAAGAAATAAGAGTATATAAAAATATTAGATTAGTTACACCACAATCGGTTATATATAAATAATTCTCCTTATTATGAGACTCCATTGAAAATTAAGAATAATAAAGAGCATAGTTAGAAGAGGACTTAGAAAAGAGAAAGTAAATAATTTTTCCTTGTTTCTTTTTTTTAGGAGAAAAATTAATAGAACAAAAATATAAATCGCAGCATGCATGACTATATATTGTGAATGGTTAACTAACGTGTAGTGTGCCTGGCCAAAAAAAAAATTATAATGTGTTGTTGTGTGATATAATTTACGGCATATGCATGCACGACAACTATGAACGACTGGTTGCCTTGGTACGTGATGTGGTAAAATTTAGAGTATGCTGGAAAACCATGAATGGTTAATCAATGTGTAATGTTTACAACATGCACGACAACATGTGAATCATTGATTGGTGTGGCATGTGGTAAAATCCATGATATAATTGACGATTGTGAACGATAGATTTGTGCGTGATATATTTTATAAGCCGTGAACTCATAACTTCCTCTCCTGAAAAAAACTGAGTGTTACCACTAAACTAAATAATCCTTGACATAAGTACAGTATACAGAATACTCCTCAATATAAGTCAAATATATATTAAGTTAAAAATTTTGAATTTAGAGTTTAGTTTTTAAGGCTTATAAGATATAATTGACAGATTTTTTATAAGAATATTACATTGATTGTTGATACGAATATTACGTACATTTCTAATAGAATTTAATTGAGTAGTAAAGATTGACTGGCGGCCATTTGTTAACAGGTATGTTTCTCTCCAAAGATTATACGAAGACAAGTGGATACGACAGCTACCATTTCCTACTACAACAGTGTTCCTAATTATATGACATTATGCAACAAAGAGACGTGTGGATCTGACAACAAAGAGACGTGTGCAAAGGTTGGTTCAGCCACCCCACTTTCGTGGACAGATTGTGCACTTCATCCTCATTCTTCAGCTGCTTCTCCCAAACACAGAATACAATACACACATAGAGAAATGGAGAAAGAACAGAGAGCCTACAGAGCTCACTGTTTGATCTTACCCTATCCTATCCAAGGCCACATTAATCCCATGCTCCAATTTGCCAAGCTTTTACACCACAAAGGAGTCAAAGTCACCCTGGTCAACACCCACTATATTCACAAGACAATGCAAAGAGGATCCAATAATTGCATTGAGATGGATACCATTTCCGATGGCTATGATGAAGGTGGGAGAGCACAAGCAGTAAGCTCAGAGGCTATTCGAAGAGCTTTCAGAGAGTTGGGTCAAAAACATTGTCTGAGCTCCTTGAGAAGCTGTCAAGCTCAGGGTGCCCAGTTGATTGCATTTTTTATGATGCATTCATGCCTTGGCCTTTAGATATTGCCAAGAGGTTTGGGATAGTTGGGGCTGTTTTCTTCACTCAGTCTTGTGCTGTGGACAACATCTACTACCATGTCCACAAGGGGTTGCTGAAACTTCCTCTTGCTGCTGATGGGTCTGAGATTTTGCTTCCTGGATTGCCCCTACTTAGACCCTGGGACTTGCCATCATTTGTGTATGATTTTGGGTCTTACCCTGCTCTCAATGACATGGTTGTGGGTCAATTCTCCAATGCTGACCAAGCTGATTGGGTCCTCTGCAACACATTTTATGAGTTGGAAGAACCAGTAAGTCATACCTACTAGATGCTTAGCCCAATTAATGTGAAATTGGTGCTTAACAGTTCCTTAATTGAAATCTGGACTTATTAGAGGCTTGACCAAATATTGTGAAATTAGTGTTTAAACACTCCCCTTACTTGAAATCTTTTTATTGGGGGGCCATACAAGTAGAAAAGTAGTGTTCCTCTTTGGGATGACCAAGAGTAATTTACACTTGATGACTTATACTCTGTTGATGACTTTTACTCTGTTGAATATCCATCTCAAAAAATTTAAACTATTAGGTGCAGATCAGATTTAATAAGTGTATATAGTCTTATTGGACACTTAATCCAATCTATGTGGAACTAGTGCACAAATTGAGGAGTTGTGTTTTAGTCATGCATATAAAGTGATTTCATGGTTTTTATATGACTTTTAAGTATCAAAAACTAATTTCGATTAATGGATAGCCAAGGAAAGAAAACAAATTGGCTAAGAACTCAGGATTGCTTCCTATGCTATTCCTTTTGAATTCTTTTGCATGCTTTGCATAGGTGGTGGATTGGATGTCAAAAATTTGGCCACTAAGGACCGTTGGACCTACTATACCTTCCAAGTACTTGGGTAAGCGACTGGATGAAGACGACAAAGATTATGGTGTCAATCTCTTCAAGACAGACAATGATGCCTGCATCAAATGGCTAAATGAAAGGCGAAAAGGGTCTGTTGCATACGTATCATATGGCAGTACAGCAAATCTGGAAGCTGTGCAAATGGAGGAATTAGCATGGGGTTTGAGGATGAGCAAAAGCAATTTCTTGTGGGTGGTTAGAGAATCAGAAGCAGAAAAAGTCCCTAAGGGGTTTGTGGAGGAGACATCAGAGAAGGGCTTGGTGGTCTCATGGTGCCCCCAAATGGAGGTTTTGGCTCATGAGGCTGTTGGGTGCTTTGTCACACACTGTGGTTGGAACTCCACATTGGAGGCCTTGAGTTTGGGGGTTCCATTGGTGGCAATACCACTATGGACTGACCAAAGCACCAATGCCAAATTCATTGTGGATGTGTGGAAAGTTGGGGTTAAAGCTCTAGCTGATGAAAACGGGGTTGTGAGACAAGAAGCAGTGGGAGATTGTATAAGGGAAATAATGGAGGGAGAGAGAGGCAAAGAAATACAAAGGAATGCCATAAAATGGAGAGAATTGGCCAGAAAAGCAGTGGATGAAGGTGGAAGTTCTGATAGAAATATTGATGAGTTCATTGCAAAATTGCAGGTTCATCAGCGCTAGCTGCTGCTAGAGTTCGAGGGATGGAGACAGAGAAAATAAGTAAGAATTATTATAAGTTGAGGGTTCCATAAATGCAACAAAAAGAAATGTCCTTGTTATGCTGATGTGTTTGCAAGGCTATCACCTTGTTTCCAGTTCTCACTCCTATGATATTGTTTCTGGATCAAGCTTCAAGTTTTCCTTATTTTCTTTTCTTACTCAAGGAAGAGAGAAAAACACTTTATTTCTAGATATTCCTTGTCATTTGTCAACCACATGCATGGTTACAATTTGGGGGGCAATATGGAGAATCTTCAGTTCTAGTATGCCTATCTAATTTCTGTGGTAATAAATTAATTGCACTGAATTTGACAGGTTTGTGGTTCACTTCTTTAAAAATTATGGTACTCATTAATATAAGTAAATCTCACCTATCTCACCTTTATTTGATACATGGTAAACAATATAGTAACAAAATATGATCTCCTTAACAATATTAATTTATAACTTATAAACATAGTGACATTGTTTGGACATATATACAATATAAGCACCCTAAAGTACAATAAAGGATCTTATTTCATGAAAAAGAAAACCCCGAATTTCGGTTTTTGCAGTATAACCCCATAAATCTCACATCCTGCACAAAAACCTCTCTGATTCACCGAGGAATTTTGATAAAACAACATAAGATCAACCCTGCTGCCACAACAGCTTGAATGAAAAGCTGAATGTATAATTCTAACCTAACTTGCATTCTAACTTGGAATTACATAATGCCACCCTTTGAGCTTTTTGGTTCATCCTTATTTATCAGTTAGAAGTGGAAATACAATCATCAATCTGCTAGAACATGTGAACATACTACGACCTATTTACATATCACCCCGGAAAAATGGTGCACTGAAGAATGAGCTGGAGAACGTCCCTCCGCCATTAGGAAAAAGAGTGAGGAAGCAGATAAGGCCAAGGACAAAACCCCAAGCAAGCCTGTCATCTCCCAAGGGGGTGATCTCGTCTTTTGCAGGTACTTCTTCTCCTCCCCGGAAGAAGGTTGCAAATAACCCCCATGCCAAGCAAAGGACACTTCCACTCAGACCACCAATGCCAAGTAAAAGGGATGTGGCAAAGGATAGCAGAGCAGCAGTGCTTCTTCCAAACATAGCTTGGGCAATCCGGCCACCTTCGAGTCTTCCACATGGCAACAAGTTCAGAGAAGTCACCACCATTCCTGCAGAAAAATGTAGTCAATACCTTGTATCCAGATGAACAATATTGATGTGTCCACTTACGCAATAATTTTGCACTAAAAAATTTGGGGGGAGGGGGAAAAATGAGAATAGGCCAAGGAACGCACCTAGAAGTCCAGCAAAAGCAAGGGGATCAACAGGAACTCCAACACCTTCCACTGCATAGGGCAGCACATTTCCAAGGTCATCTGCATAAGGGCCAATAACAAATTGGATAAAAGATAGCAAGGGATTGTTATAGAAGAACTGAGGCCTTATATACCTGCCAAGAAAGAAAAGAATAGTTGTTAAACCAAATAGTAAGGTGGGGTCTGACTGATGTTTGAAACAGTGACACTAGAATATTTGGTAGAACAACTATTGCAATACACTGATGAAATTATACTTTACACTAAAAAGTGAACAATGTCACTGTCACTATGCCAAAATATGTATTTGAGTAAAGTTATTTTTGACAATGGTTTTCTGAATGCGAAGACAGTTTTTCTGCTTCAGAGGAAGGGTTAAAGAAATCACAATGCATTGTCACCCCCATTAAAGCTGCCATCAGCTACAAAAGCAGCAACTGCAAGCACCAGCGATGTAAGATATGCACTAGCTGTGCGTGCCACCGGAATATCAAAAAGAGCTTTCTTATTTGGAAGCAGTGATTCGTAGTTATTCATTACTCCCAAACACCCTGTCCAATTGGATGGCACAAGAAAAGATGGGCTGAGTTTTACACCATAGCGAGCTGCTGTCACTCTAGTTGCTATCTGCATAACACAAACTTGTTAGAATGAACAATAAATAAGAATTACATCACATACAATGCAAATAGACATCAGAGTACACACTCTCTCAACCATCACATCTGAACAAAGGAATGAAAATTGTCATCATAATAGGTATATACTAAGTTGACATTCATAGTCATTAAGACTAACAGTGTTGGCCACCTTCAAAATGTTGTATTTTTATTTTCATTTCAGAATTAGGCATTCTGCCTAATTATCATTAAAAAATTAATCAAGCAGGATTGCCTGTTAAAGCCTTGATAATCCTGGGTCAGAGTCTGACTGTCAGAAAATTATGAATTACCAATATTTAAAGATGAACAACTTACCTCAGAAACTCCCAAAATGGATAAGAAGCCACCAAAGAGAGGCATAATATCAGCTAGGTAGTCATCCCACGTAGCATCAGGCTTAAGGAAGAAGCCACTAATTAGAGCTATTGTCCCAAAAGTAGCAACACACAAAGCTACTGCACTAACATAACCCCAAGGAGTGCTCAGCTTGGTTGATTCAAACTGGAGATCTATTTCTGATTTGGGTTGCACCATACAGACCTTAAAGAATAACCATTGTGAAAAATTAGAAAATTTGAGAAACATATATAACTTTTTATTTCCATTCAGAGTACTCAGTACTCAGGAAGTAGTTAACTAAGTTACAGAAGTTTTTGAACTCCCAACCTAAACCATAGATCATCAAACTAAGGATTTCATATCACCATTTAACAGTGCCTCCCATGAGTATTGCACTGAATCCAGATTTAGTCTCTGAAAGGTAAAGAGATCAGGTCAAAGTTGCAACAAATCCGATAGCTTAATATTTTGACAAAAGTAATTGGTATCGGATACTATGCATCCCAAACACATTCTCAAAATCCTCTGCAAGAATATAATTTGGACGGAAAGCCTATCTCAGTACCTGTTTGCTGATGTCATTTGTTTTTTCTTCCATAAACCATAAAACAACCTCCCTTCCCGCTGCTTCGGACAGTTTCTTCTCCAATTTGGGCATGACCTCTTCAATTGGTCTCCTCAAATTTCCAATAAAAATGCCTCCATCTCCAAATCTCCGAACATCAGTTGGAAAAAATGTATCAAATCCAAAACAACTCTTCGACTGCCATATCAAGATAGACACAATAAGATACGCAAGTTTGGTACTTTTTGACATAAACTAACAAAATAAAATGCACCCCACCAAGCATCAGTTGGAAAAAAATGTATCAAAACCAGAGCAACTCTTTAACTTATGAAAATAGACACAATAAGATACACAAGTTCGGTACTTTTTAACATAAAATAACAAACCAAAGTGCACCCTCCAATTACAAATTGACTAAGTTGATAAGATACCATATAATAACCAGTCATCTATACTTTATCAGGTCAACTTTTTACATAAACCGGTAAATTTAATTGCATCAAAAAATGCTTGCTTTTTATTTATACTACATAAAAAATAAAAAAAAATGAACCCCAAGTCCCCACCAACAACCTAAACTATTATGTAATTGATCGTGTTGATTTTTCAAAAAGTAGTCAGATAATAAGTTTCATGAATTGCAAAGAAAAAAATAATTACCTTGTTTAGATCAATTGCCTTGAAGGTCTCTTCAGCTTTCTCAAGCCTCTGCTTCTCTCTGGTCAAACTATCACGTAGAAATCTATTAAAAAGCCCTACAAGTGGGTTACCACTACTTTCCCTATCAAGATCCTTGAGCTTCCTATCTGCCCTCTTCTTCTCCAGCTTTATTGCAGCTTCAATGGAGGGACTTCCCATGAACTTCTTGAACTCCTCATCTGTCTTCCAATCCATCTCTTGCTGCTTCTCTTTCTCCTCAGAAGCAGAACCACTCTCCTTACCCTGTTCAACTTCTGCTGGCAATCCACTCTTCTGGGTATCACTGTCATCACTTGGCTTCTCAGAAACTACAACCACCGAAGAAGAACTAGGTTCGTTTCCTTGGTCATCTTTCATGGAAAATGTCAGACCACGCTTTCTTGAAATGGGCTTGGAAGGTAAAGAAAAGGAGAAGTGGGTCCTTTTACCAAATGGGATTTTACTGAAAGATGAGATATATGCACTGTTCTTTTTGGGAGGCCATGAAGATATGTAGGAGTGTGATGAAGTGATGGAAATAGAAGCCATTGGAGAGCTTGAGTACTGGAGTGAGAAATGAGAAGAGCCATGGTGAAGAAAAAGGAGTGTTGGATTGGATGTAGAGACTGAGAGGGTGTTCTAGAAAGTTGGAAAAGAGTGAGACAGGTGGATTGGGTGTTGAAGGTGGTGACAAAAAGGATGAGACTTTGAGGCCCCACGAAAAC
Organism: Purshia tridentata; assembly: GCA_003254885.1. Classification (NCBI taxonomy): domain Eukaryota; kingdom Viridiplantae; phylum Streptophyta; class Magnoliopsida; order Rosales; family Rosaceae; genus Purshia; species Purshia tridentata. Next base: position 126,931 of record QANT01002270.1, on the reverse strand, counting down.
CCAGTCCAGTAGAAGTGTGGTTTTCGATTTGTTTGGAATTCACAGGTTTATGGTGATCGGTGCAACCAATTAGCTTGTGCTTTTTTAGGCTTCCATAGGACTATGGCTAAGAATGCTGTGTTAAAAATGACAACTTTGGAGCAATTTTTGCATTGTGTGTTAGAGAATTATTCTGACAACCAACGTTTATACACCATTGTGTGCAAGAATTTTTCGTTTATTTTAAAATTTTATTTTTACCGGTCACCTCCCAGTTCTCTATATCATCATACCACCCCGCTAAAAATCTATGCAGGAGATAATTATCCAAATGGTGATAGCAACATAATTAGAGGTGAATGCATGCATATGGTAATTGCAACATATTTGATAATTGTAATCCTGTCAGTTTGGAACATCATTAACTTCTACCAATAAATAAAGAAAGTAATCCATGAACCCAGCTCATTTTATACGTCTCATAAAAAATAAAAATAAACACATATTATGCACGTCTATTTTTTGTTAAAGATCATGTACTATCCCTCTTATTTTAGAGGTTTTTGTTTATCTGATGGTGTGTAACATTTGTAATTTGATTGAACCCTCTTTGAGTTGCATCTAAAACCTTTCAAATTAAACTTTTATATAGTCTAATTATAAAGAGTTTTGAGTTCAACTTGGAAGGGGTTTTAGTTGAACACAAAAGATGGTTATAATTGAACGAATATTATTTTATATGTCACTAATTTGTACTTGGAATTCGTTGGAGCATAATTTAGATTTAGGGGTTAAGAAGTTGATCTCCTACAATTTAGTTTCTTCTATTGTAAACTCTGATTCTAATGTAGTGTTATTAAATTTCCTCACCCTAATTACATTAAACACTAACTATGGCATGTGAGAGTGAATTGGATGTCTACCAACTAACTTGTTTTAGTGGTATTTTCATACTCCATGTTAGACAAGGTACTAGTTTGACACCCCCTTCCCCATATCAATAAAAAATAGGTTGGAAGTAGGGATGACAATGATGACAATGGGATTGCCAAAAGATTAATATGTCATTTCTGAGCCGTATCCAAATGTGTTTTTTCCCTTATACCTACCCCAACGTATTTTCAATTTGGCGATTACCCATACTTGTCAACGAGGAAAAGGGATCCCTATACCCTCCCAATCATTGATCCTTGCCCTTTTTCTTTTTCATAAATTTTTCTTTAAGACACATAACATAGCTAAAAAAAATTTATATTTGACCAAAAAGAAAAGTGATAGTAAAAATAGGGTAGAGTGATCCAAGAATGATAGTAATATAAAAAAATGTTAAACAAAGAAGATATTATTATATATATTAATAATATTATTAAAATAAAATGAAATTATATATATTTAAGTCAGGGATCTGGTATTGCAGTACCATCCTTGCCTATTAACGATTAGGTATTTTCAAGAAATCTTTGAATCTATCCCCGTACTCCAATTTTCCTTCCATACCCGCTTCATTTTGTTTGATTACCCGCGAATACTTGAATGTATGAAATTTTTTTTGCCATCCCTAATTGGAAGTTTGTTATTTATCATACATAGTAATATTTTCTTGATCGTAGAGTTTGATCGATCATTTAAACATACCATTATCTAAGTGGTCAAAAAAAAAAAACATAACATTATCTAATTATACATGTTAAACTATCTCTATACGTAATTAAAAGAGGTTAGTCTTAATTGTATAACATACTACCACATCTAATGGTGTATACATGTCAAACATTAAAGAGCGGAAAACTTGGCTATATGCCATACCATGTATGACATAAATTTCTATACAAGAAGATTCTTTCCAATCCATGGTAGGCGAACCCATGTACCCATGTAACCCAACTGTCATCTGTGAGAGGGAGGTGTGTTCTTGTTAAGCATAAGAGTCATAAGACACACTACATGTCCTTGACCCAACCAAAAAAAAATTGAAAAAGAAAAAGAAGAGGGTTTAATTCTTAGGACAACACGAGGGGCATCCTTAAACGCAAAATAACTGAGGTTGGTTACAGAAAGCGTAGCATTTTAAGCTGCAAAGCAAAATCAATAACGCTCAGAGGCTTCCAGCTACAGCTTCACTCAGCTGGTACGATTTTTATTTGATTAAAATCCAATATTATGCTCAAAGATTCATGCTTTTTATGCAAGTTCAAATATTTGTATTGTGCGCTTCTTCAACCGCAATTGCCCTCACTCTGGTATGCAATTAATTAGGTCAGGTTTTTGGTTCATTGGAATTCTTTAGTGTGAAAGTTAGGGCTTTTAATTTTATTTGATTGACATTCTGCGTTAATTTGTGATGGGGGGTGGGCACTGCTAGAGGCACTTTCTACATTTTGGATTATGGAAAATTATGTGTATTTTTTTTTCTGGGAATTTAAGCCTGTTTGGCTGAGTTTACCAAATCTGATTTTATAAAGCAGTAGAAAATAGTAGCTTTCAGTAGTTCTATAATATATGAAACAGATTATGAAGTCATAAAAAGGATGCCTTTTTTAAAAAAAATTCCGGAAAATTATTGGGCTGTTTTCTGTTTTCATGATTTTGACGTTCTATGGTAGTTTCACAGTCTTTAGGCTGAGTTAGCTTTTTTACTGTTCAAAATGGTTTACATGGTTGAAATCATTCATGATCTGCCATGGTCTGATACTTATTATATGGTTGATGGGAAGATTGGAAAAAATTAGTACAGAGGCTAAAATCTAATCTTTGGAGTCTAATAGAATTTGATTCAGGCCATACTTATTCGTTGATGTAAAGCTATAAAGATGTATTAAATGTGTAACATTGTATAAGTGGTGTATTGATAAACACTAAAGTACGGATATTAATATCTTGAAAAGAAGAAGAAGTCGTTGAGGTATATCTTTCCACTGCCTGTATCTTTTCATCATGGTAGTCACTTGTCTGCACACTTAGTTGTTGATAATTAGTAGACAACATGGTGTAAGGGTTTTATGCATGTGCAAAAGGATTACTCTTCATTTAAAAATTTAAAATGTGTCAGACACCATAGTATGGGAAAAATACGGCTGTAAGATTAGGATTTGATCTCTTTAATTGCAATGACGGAGGTGTTTCAGTGAGCTTACCAAACTTGGATGTTAATTCAATTTTCTTTCATGTTTTATATTATATAGTTCTCATTTTAGTCAGCTTAGATAGAATACTGAAAATGGAGAAAGCTTAATGTTGACTACTTAGGATCACTTACATAAATTTTTTGGTTAATCTGTTTTTGCTCTTTCGGTTGCAGAGTTTGTCCCTTCAACATGAACCAGTGCATTCCTTTGTCCAGTGCTTCTTAAACCTTTACTGCGCATATGAACCATTGTAGAGGACTTTCTGGCATTGAATCATAAATTGGTGTTGCCGCAACCTTAGCCCGCCATTTCTTATTTCATCTTTCCTTGCATTTCTTTTGAGTTTTCTTAATACCTCATCTTGGCTATGTTTGTTTTATGAACATGTTTCTAGATCTGCAACACTCTATGCCATAAAGTTCAGATTTCTATTTGCTTTGTATGCTAGATTAGACCATATAGTAATGTGTGCTTGGTGGAATCTATTTTTCCATTATATGGATTTTTTATATTACTCTACTTTATACTTTTTAACTTTCAGCCTAACATACTCTCTTGGAACTGTAAGATGCTAATGATGGCTGTTGGCTTTGCAGTTGTTTTCGGAGGCTTGTGCCATTACTGAAATGGCCAATAACCCTCAATTTTCAGGTCTACAGGTAGTGTATAAGGAAAACTGTTTTATGCGTTACTAGTTTGTAAACCACACAGCGTTAGAGACAAATTTTTTATGTTCTTCTATGAGCTCAGAGTGTGTTTACCTTAATCTTATTTTTCTCACCAATTAGGTCTGAAGGATTATCTTTTCAGAATCATTTTAGGCTATTACTGTTATAGATTAAGGCACTCATGGTGTCTAAGCAGGCTTGTTAGATATCTTGTGATTCAGTGATCTGAACTTGGGGCTTGCATTGTTAAGCTTGAATTTTTTTTTTTCTCAATCTTTTAAATGTATTTAATACTCATGATTATTTTTTTTATTTCTGCTTATGGTCTTAAAAACATGGTATTGATGAATTGACTAAGTTCATTTTCTTTCAATTTATTTAATATTTGGTTCCCCTCCTTGTTTATGACCTTTTTGAGATGTTAGAGCTGTTAATTTCTCGGTTAAATTTCTATTTCCATAAAATGTAAGACAGTTTGCAGGCGATAAATGCATTTTTTTGGGTATGGATCCATATGTCCCATTTTAATTATTTTCATTATTTACTTGTTATACTTTTTCATGTATGTGACTTTTCCCTTCAGAAATACATTTCAATATAGATGTTGGTCAATTATTTTCCTATGTTTTGCTAATTAACATTATCCTTTCCCTTTTTCTTGGATAGCCTCTTCGGCCTCCTATAGTGGGTACTGTGGATCCCCCTCGAAGTTTGCCGCCCATGTCCTTTCAAGTAAAACATTCCTTCTTGATGAGTTTGTGTGTCACCTATGCATGTTTTTAATGATAAATCAACATAATTCCCTTCAAATTAATTTTACGCTGCAGTTCCGGCCAGTAGTTCAACCACCACATTCACAGGAGTTCATTCCTGTGGCTTCTCAAAATTTTCAGCATATTGGCAGGGGTGTCCCATTGATGAATGTTCGATTGCCTCCTCCAACTCACCAACCCCAGTTTTCACAACCAATGCAGCAGTTACCTCCAAGATCTGGTCATCCAGGTCATGGTATGCTGCCATCACAGGCAATTCCATTGCCTGTTGCTCAGCCTAACAGGAACTTTGCATCTGAATTGCCCCTACCTCAGCCTAATGCACAAACTCCAAATAATGTCATGCCTAACTTAGGTGGCCCACGGACACCTCTCTCTTCATCATATACTGTAAGTTTCAAGATTGTGCTTCTTTGACTTTTTATTTTGCTTGAAATATCTTTAGGCGTTGAATTCATAACTTGCACTTATGCAGTTTGCATCTTCTTCTTATGGTCCAATACCAAGAAGTTTTAATGACTCCACCCAGTATCAGTCTATATCTCAACTGCATGCACCGAATATTTCATCCGAGGGAGAAGTTAGGTTATCATCTGAGATCCAGTCTTCTGTCTCTGTTACACCTCTGCAGCACACCGGTGAACGGCCTTCTGGTTCCACTTCCACCGCTCCAGTAAGATGATTCTTTTTCTCAGCTTCACGCCTAGTTGTCATGCTCCTCAGAAATCTATGCTGATTTCTTGATAATGTGCCATTATCTTTAAAATTTCAGGAAACAGGTTTCCGACCTAACCCCGCGGGAGGGAATCCAGCAGATTGGAGAGAGCATACATCTGCTGATGGAAGAAGGTAGTGCTTGCTATTTTTCCACATAGTTGTTTCTTATGCTTCAATTTGTTAGAATATTGTGCTTTAATGATTTTTTTGGCTGATAATCTGTACCTTGTAAGGTTGATCTTTCTAATCACATACTGTTCTTTGCTACATGAACAATTCAGATTTTATTACAACAGGAGGACATCATTATCTACTTGGGAGAAGCCTTTTGAACTGATGACACCAATGGAGGTGAGTCACACATTGCTTGTCCCGGTGCACCCTTGTTAGTGATGAAACAGTTTTGATAAATTGTGGAATTGTGAGCTTGCCTACATATGTCCTGGTTGGCGCTATTCTGACTGGGTGTGGTTTATCAAGTTATTCGAATGTCTTTTAGTTTTGTATCTTGTTACACCACATGCAATTGAAAGTCTGGTGAAAATTTGGCCCATTAGCTCATGACAGGAGTTTCTCTCAAGCGGGCAACTATGAATTTGTAGTTTTTATTTCAAGGTTTTCATTATCTAATAGCCTGGTTGGACTGTTAGATTTTAGCTTTTCTGCCTACTTTGAGATAAACAAGTGATTATTTATTAATCTTTTGGTTGTTACTAGACATTTAAAGTGTTTTTAGATTGAGAGATATGAAGAGAAGAAAAGAGAGATGAGAGAAGTTTGAAAACTTCTCCATTTGGATGATTAATTATGGAGAGAATGGAGAGAAGTGAAGAGAGGCTCACCTTCTCTCCTGGTGCACTTTTATTTCTCTTTATAAGTGGAAAAATTGGGATAGAAAATGAAATCTGTGTTGTTTGGTTGTAAATATGTTGAAAATATCCTCAATTAGAGATTTCCTCTTTTTTTTCTCTCCTATTCATCCACACAAGAGAGCTTAGTAATCTCTTGATTCTACTCTCCTCTGTTCTCTTGTCTCCTAATTCAATTGCCAAACACATTGTTTAAGAAATAGTTATATTTTTCTTCTATTGTTTGAATTGTATTTTTTTTCTAAAATAGTTTCCTCTTTCTCTCCCCTTCCCCCTACACATGCATTCCCATACGCACACCCCTGTGCTTTTGCATGGAGAATTTTTGGTATGTACAATGATTTTATCTTGGCATTAATTGATTACATTTAGAATTTTAGGCTACATATATATAATTAGTAAATTAAATATAAAAATACAATGCTTTTATCTTGGCATTAATTGATTACATTTAGAATTTAGACTACTTATATATAATTAGTAAATTAAATATACAAAATGTATCTCACCATAATCATTGATCTAGTACTTTTCAATGGGTTTATGTTAATTGTCCTACCAATCTTATATGTTCGATAATCCATGTCCTGGTGATGCACTGAGATGTTTATTTCTTGTCATATTTCAAATCTTATTTTTTCAGTACTTCAAAGGTATTCTCTTTTGGTAAGGACTTCCAAGGTATTATGAGACTTGTTTTCTATTTGCATTGGTCCTAGAAACAGTTTTAATGGTGTTTTCAATTCCTTTAAGAGTTTTTTTTTTTTTTCATTTTTTATTGTTTGTTTACTCTTTATCCATTTATGCATTGTGTGACTTCCATAGCTTTAAAGATGCTTACAGGTACATGACGTGCCACTCTATTGAGAGGTAGGATATGCTGTGGGTCTTTGCTGCCTGCTCTACCTACTATATAACTTGAATGTTAGTAAATTCTGTCATTTGTAATACTTGATCCCATCATGATATTTGTGTGAAATTATTTTTTTGATTCTTTAGTGAATACTAGTTGACTAAATTATCATTTGTTTGCGTTTACACTGCGATAAACATCAGCGTAATCTGTCTTTTATACATACATATTTTGTGTTTTCAGTTCCGAAATCATGGCTTTGATAGCTATCTCGTTCCTTTATAATATCTAACAATTGTCTTATTTGGAGTGCAGAAACTGAGATTTTTAAAATTGTAGTTTCCATGTAGTTTGAAGGGTTTTGCCTCCTATCATTTGGGGTCCATCTTTCATGCCTTGAGTGTAATCTTTAGTGTTGCAGAGGATGGGAAAGTTGTAATGGCTGATTATTTAAATATTGTTGGTTACTGTTAATGTGTTATAATTGGAATTCCAAATTAGAAGGGCCTGTCTGTTAGTTGATGTTGCATGCTGGGTCAGTTTTATAAAGTTGTATTAGGTTAGGGTTTTAGGGGTGAGGGAGGAAATTATGGTTATCATCAGACAGTTTTAGGAAAAATTCTTCCATTCTTGATCTTAAAGCAATTTTTTTCTCTCTGCCTTTATGCTAGGATGGGTGACTTGAGCTCATTTTTCATTTAAGACTTAATCTCATATGATTTTCCAATTTCCTCTTCCCCATTGGTTCTTGTACTTTCCTTGTATTCGTGAATTGTGCTGCTTGGTGCCTTCTTTAATGAGTGTGTGCGTGAGAGAGAGAGAGAGAGAGAGAGAGAGAGAGAGAGAGAGAGAGAGAGAGAGAGAGAGAGAGTTTTCACAAGAAGGGATTCATTGTGCCAGATAGGATTAAAATTGAATTGTACTAAAATTGTTATTAGGCTCGGCAGTGATGTTTCTCAAATTTTTAAGATCAGCATTTGGGTTAAGTTATTTCCACTCTTTCACCTTTTCTCTTCTTTCCTGCAATTGGGGTGTTAATGTTCTAGTTTTCTGACACGACCTTGGTTTGTAATATTTCCCACTATTAGTTTTATGCTTAGACTGTTCTTATTGTTCTATTCCTGCTTCTGGACTAAAATTTTGCTATTTTTACTTTTTGACCTAGAATAAGCTTTTCCTTTCTCTGGTACTCTTATTTGGGAGAAAGTCTTGTTTAAGATAGAGATTCAACTTATTTAGTTTCTTCACTGGAACAGAGGGCAGATGCATCAACTAACTGGAAGGAGTTTACTAGTCCTGATGGAAGAAAGTGAGCAATTGATATTGGTTCCTTAAAATAGTCATTTCGCATCAATGTGGTTTACAATTTATGTTGTCATTGATACTTATTTACTTCATCCTACATGTAAATGCTGCAGGTATTACCACAACAAGGTCACTAAAGAATCTAGATGGACTATGCCTGAGGAGCTGAAGGTTTCTTCCCATTCCAAAACTCATTTACTCCATCCATCTATGCCTCAGATTTTAATTTTTTCCGCCATTTTAAAAATTCACTCCAGTTATTCCTTCTAACAAATATTTTTGTTTCAAGTTGGCCCGAGAACAAGTGGAAAAGGCATCTGTCAAGGAAATACCACGGGAAATGCTAGTAAATCATCATACCACAGTCTCCGTTTCTCCCCTCATAACTGAAGCTGATACGTCAACCACTACTGCTCATGTAGCATCAAGCCCTGTTTTGGTGGCACCTGTTGTTGCCACTGATGATGCCCAAACTGCTATAGTTTCAAGATCATCTGCCTCACCTGTTGTGGTTTCTCCTGTAAAAACAAATGCCGATGGAGTTCAGACGCCTGTTGTTACACCATCTTCTGCTGTTACGGGAAGTTCAGAAGCTGCTGTCATGATCAACAATACTGCTGCAGAACCAATGTACAGTCATTTAACTGTTTTTATGTATTTCATTTGCATTTGGAGGTGGTTCATTTGGCATAATGCATTCTGAATTTTTTTCCTCTCACTTTTTAGGGAAAATTTGAACAATTTGCCAGCTCCGGATTTTGTTAGTCCTGCAGATGGAGTTCCTGTACTAGAGAATGAGGTACATCTTAGGTTTCTTTTGTAGTTATGGTATTGAATTCTTGACATGCTTTTCTAGCAACTTGAATAGTGAAGCCTTGCAGGATGCTACAAAGGACGTAATGGAAGATAAAATTAATGATACTGCATCAGAAGAAAAACCAGTTGATCGGGAACCCGTAAGCTATGGAAATAAGCAGGTACGACATAGAATTTGAATTTCGAAACATTGCAGTATATTTCATTGTTACTTTCCTGGCACATACCTGATTATTTTTATCATTTTTTAGGAGGCCAAAGATGCATTTAAAGCACTCCTGGAGTCTACCAATATTGGGTCTGATTGGACTTGGGATCGGGTATTCCCTTATGTCATGTAACATCTCTGTTTTCTGTACATATGTTAAACTATGTGAAATAACAGTGAATATTATCAGGCCATGAGAGTGATAATTAATGACAAAAGATATGGTGCTCTGAAAACACTTGGAGAGCGGAAGCAAGTTTTCAATGAGGTAAGTCTTTTCTGAAAGTAGGGTCCTGGGAGGGAGATCTGGTACTGTCTCAGTCTTCATCAATTTGGCATGAAGTGGCCACTCTGAATTATTGGATTCATGCATTTGTGCTTTGACAGACTGACGTTACTGTTAAATCAATGATTATTGCCCCTTCTGATATTATTATTAACTTATAGCTCTGCATTGTCTCAGTCACTCTCAGAGTTTGTAGTTTTTGTTTTTGGAAATGGGAAATAATCTGGCAGTTTTCTACACATATCCTAGTAATTACTGCTACTATTGATAATTTTAATATCAATACGCATATAAATAATTACTTATATTGTTATTATGTTTCAGTTCTTGTCCCAAAGGAAAAAACAGGAGGCTGAGGAGAGACGTATCAAACAGAAAAAGGCACGGGAAGAATTCAAAAAAATGTTGGAAGTACGTTGTTTATGTTCCTGGAAAGTTCTTCTTTCTCTGCATAGAAATTATATGCTTGGCTTTCTTTTCTTATTTCTGTCTTCAAACCTTTGCAGGAATGCTCAGAGTTGACATTGTCCTCAAGATGGGGGTTGGTCTTGCCTTAAATCAACATTTGATATTCTTTTTCCAATTTAAACAATATTTGTTTAAGAGTCAGTTATATACATGTACATATATCATATGTTTTATATATATATTACTGATGTGAAGTTTAAATTATCATTCAGCAAAACTGAGAGCATATTTGAAAATGATGAACGTTTCAAAGCTGTTGAACGAGATAGAGACCGCAGGGATTTGTTTGAAAGCTATGTGGAGGAACTCCAAAAGAAAGTATATTTCTGCTATCTTAACTGTTCTCATCTATTCATAACCTTTCTATGCATGCTATGGATGTTTACACCCCTTAGTAGCAAAACTTTACATTGGCCGATCAACCTAAGGCTGGGATATTGCTGAAGAATCCTAGCCGGATCTAACTATGGAACCTGAGTTGACCTACATAACTTTATATGTGTGTTGTGTCTGTGTGCATATTTGTATGCTACGTATTCATGTACATATGCCAGCATGGATATATGGAGATCTGCTCATTGTAAATCTCAATTTTTTAATGGCTATTCCTAGCTGGCAAAAAGAGCTTCACATATGACCCACCTCATAAATTAGGTGTTATGACTATAATCTTAACATTTTTTCCTTTCATCCAAACTTCTTGACTGTAACCTCCTCATAGTGAAGGTATTAAATACAGTTCTAACACTGGTTTAGATGTATTTTAAATTATCATTTGGTACTTTGAGGATTGTGGATTTTTAAGTATATGCTCTTACCACTGTAAACTGGATTTTGGTCAGGAACGAGCAAAGGCACAGGAGGAACGTAAGCACAATATATTGGAATACAGGCAATTCTTGGAATCTTGCGACTTCATCAAGGTTCCATTTTAGTTAGTTAGTTAGTTTCATTTTTGTTGGTTTTTTTTTTTTTTTTTTTTTTTTTTTTTTTTTTTTTTTTTNTTTTTTTTTTTTTTTTTGTGTTCATGTGTTGTATTTTGGCATCAAAACTCATGCTTCTTGGCATTTGTGACATAGGCAAGCAGTCAGTGGCGAAAAGTTCAAGATCGTTTAGAGGCTGATGAAAGATGTTCACGTCTTGAAAAAATTGATCGTTTAGAAATTTTCCAGGTAAGTTCCTCATTTAGCTAGTGATACAAAATAAAATTTGAAGCTTATTTAGAAGTGTTGTCACAGGAATATCTGCGTGATCTAGAGAAAGAAGAGGAGGAGCAGAGGAGGATACAGAAGGTTCGATACTGTTTGACTGTGTTTTTATTTATTTATGTACATATTTTTAAATGGAAAGTGCTTTTAATATGGGGCTTTCTTGAACAACAGGAAGAATTGAGAAAGGCAGAACGTAAAAACCGCGATGAGTTCCGCAAATTGATGGAAGAACATCTTGCTGCAGGCACTCTTACAGCCAAAACTCACTGGCGTGATTACTGTATTAAGGTTAGTAGACCTTTTCCCTTTTTCTTACAATGTTATTTCTTTTGTGGATTGTGGTAAAACCATCCATGGTTTCTGAAAATTCAGAATTCAATTTTTTTCTACAGTTGATTTAGCTGTTATCATGTTATCTCATGTCTTTAACCTCCGCCCCCCTTCCCCCTTTTTTCTGTGTTTTTTTTCCTTGTGTGCTTTTAGGTTAAAGATCTACCTGCATATCTGGCAGTTGCATCAAACACCTCTGGTTCAACTCCAAAAGATTTGTTTGAAGATGTTGTTGAGGAACTAGAGAAACAAGTAATTAAACTATACCTTGCCTTTTTGTAATTCTGGTTTATATGAAATACGATCTATAAATCTATCTTTTCAGTCCAAGATCCTGTCATTCTTTCCATATATATTTACTGGTTTCAAGTTTCCATGTTTTGGGTCTGTTTTTACACGAATAAAATTTTCTTTTCTCTTTTCCTGTAACAATATGTAGAATCTTTAATTTTTTCTGCATGTTTATGACTTGGTCCTTCTTCTAGTTTTAAATGCATAGTTGCTTACAAAATTGAAATCTGGCTATTTTTTACAGTATCATGAGGACAAAACTCGAATAAAAGATGCTGTGAAGTTGGGAAAGGTTTGATTGGTCACCATTTCTTGTTTCTGTTCTATAGTATCTTTAGATATCTAATGTGTGGTTACTTTTTAGATCACACTTTCATCAACCTGGAAGCTTGAAGATTTCAAAAGCGTTATATCAAATGATATTGGCTCTCCACCTGTATCAGATGCCAACTTAAAGGTACATAGACTTCAAAACTATTGAACAACTCTAGAAGTCTTAGATGAATATGGGCTTTCATATTGTGGCCTTGCTCTTAATACCCTTTTGGATAAACTTGGTGAATCTGCTACAAATTATCTTGTGGTCCAATGCTTTTGAGTGTTTTGGGCATGAAACATATGATTTGTGGAAACCAACATGGACATTACACATCATCTTTTAGGTAACAAGCATATTTATATTCCAAAATTTCTAAATAAGCGTTGCTTACAAAATTGCCCACACTTAAGTGACCAATACACCAATTTTTCAAAAGGCATCCAAGAAAATATTGCATGGAAGTTAGAACAAGGCTGCTAAACGAACACCCATTCCAACGTCAGATAAAATTTCTTAGTTGCGATGAAGCTACTATATGCAATCTTAGTCTAGATTGATGTCATTCTTCCAAATTTTCAATCTCTGGCAGTCAAGTCTAAATGTTAGATGCTGAACTTTGCAGTTTGCACTGCTTTGGGATGAGGTAATTATAACTTTAAAGCATTCAAGAAATCGCATGAATAGGACATTTAGGAAACGTCCTTGTGTAACTATATTCTTTTAGAGTGATGTTTGAAGTGTCAGCCAATGTAAAGTGGTTTCACCAGGGAAGTTGCCACGTGGCAAGAAAAGGGCTGATCCGTTAGTGGCTCCTCTGTGTTGATAAAATTGAGTTTTTAATTTTAGTTTCATGTGCTACAGTATATGCTTTTTTGTACTATGTGCCACAATGAGCTATTGTGATTTTCTACTTCCTTGCAGCTAGTATTTGATGAGTTATTGGAACGAGTGAGGGAAAAGGAGGAGAAAGAAGCTAAAAAGCGTAAACGTCTTGCAGATGATTTCTTTCATCTCTTATCTTCTATCAAGGTAGAGCATGCTGTGTGTGCCAACTTATGATATTTACGATGCTCTTATTTTTCTGGTGGTTTGGCACTAGCAACATTTGTTTCTATATTTTCATTTTTTTGGGCTCAACATTTTGTCGTGTCTGATTCATTCTTTTTTGCAGGAGATAACTCCATCTTCTAAGTGGGAGGACTGCAAATCACTTCTTGAAGTTAGTCAGGAGTACAGGTATATTAATAACTTGAATTACCTTGAATTATGTCTTATGCTCATAATAATGTGTTTTGTTTTACTTTTAATTTTAAAGATTGATAAATGTTCATCAGAAGTATGATTTTATGGCTCCTAAAGTATCTGCTCTAACATTCACTTCTTGTGCATCTGAAGTTCAATATCCTAGATCTCTACTGTCCGTGGCTGATGTTTAGGACAGTAGTGTATAGGGTGTTCTTGTCAAGTTTACATGACAAACATTGTTGACATTTGATTTTAAGTTTTTAGTAGAATAAGTAATTGGGAAAATGAAGAAAATTTTAAAGCAAATAGAATTAAAATTTGAATGGAAAGTGAAGTATAAAATATCTCATATTGTACTGGATATGTTTGTTTTAGCTTTCTTAGTCTTCCACAAATAATATCCTTTTTTAATTGACTATTGCATGATTATTTTGGATGCTTGTGTAGTGTCATTGGTGAAGAGAGCTTCTGCAGGGAGATATTTGATAAGCATGTAATGCAACTGAAAGAACAAGAAAAAGAGAGAGAGAGAAAACGAAAGGAGGAAAAGGTACAAAATTAGCCGAATCACATTATTTGGACCAGTTTCATGTATTACTTTTCCATTCATATGAAAGCTTGAGTATGAAGCAATGAATTTCTAGTTTCTACACTCTGTAGGCCAGGAAGGAAAAGGAGAGAGATGAAAGAGAGAGGAGAAGGTCGAAACAGAGAAGGGAAAAAGGGGTAGGATATGAAAGAGAAAAGGAGGAACACCTTAAGAAAGATGGAGCAGACAGTGAAATTGCTGATGTAACGGAGAGTCATGATTCCAAAGAGAAAAAGAGGTCAGGAAAAGACAACAATAAGAAACATAGGAGGCGGCATCATAATGATGAAGATCATGTGAATGGACATGAGAATGATCGGTCCAAGAAATCTCATGGATCTAGCAGCGACCACAAGAAATCAAGACGGGTATGTTGAGAAATAACTTCTGACTTTTTGTTGGGTTAATTTTAGTTTTTGTTTAAACACTGATATGAACTGTACCTTGTTTCCATTGGTAATTGAGTAGCAGGCATCTGGTCCTGAGTCAGATACTGAAAGCAGACATAAAAGACATAAGAGAGACCACCGGAATGGTTCTCGTAGAAGTGGGGATCGTGATGAGCTAGAAGATGGGGAATTTGGCGATGTTGGGGAAAGTCGGTAGTTTTTTCATCCTACAAATCGCTTAACTTATACCCCTGTGTTTAAAGTCTTTTGAATATCGCTAAAATATATGTTATCCATACAATCTTTGAGCTTTATATAATATATATATTTTTATAAGTTTATTTGGACAAGTAGCTAACTGGATTTGCTTTTGGCCGGTAACCATTTAATTAGACTCTCTGATTGAATGGTATTAGGATGAAAAGAAGAAATTATCTGGGTTTGTCTTGTATGCAATTCATTTCATTTTCTGTTTTATTTTTCTCCATGATAAAACCATTTAACTTTCTATGACTAAGAAGCTGTGACCTGTCCATTGTGATGCACAATTTGTTCTTAATGCTGATGCATGGACCTTGATTGGACACAATGAGATGTTTGAGGCTCAAAAAATTGTTGAACTCAAATTGCAATCATTACCAGATTTTTTGCATGTGGCATTGAAAGAAAATTTAGAAATATAATATATATTATAAAAGAAGAAATGAACTCTTGTGTAGATCACAATATTTATGAGTTCCACTTGTTTTGTTCAGAGCATGCTTGCTGCTAGTTCTTTCAAGTAATCTCATAAATTTTCTGTTATTAGTACATCTTTTAACTGCTAAAAGTCAATCATTTCAATGACAAATCTCATACATGAGAACATCTTCTGTTTCGATTTCTATCTCATACTATATATTGGGAATTTGGGACAAATGATATATGAAACGAGTTTAAATCTAGAGTATTTTTCACATCTGTGAGGGTTTGAACCAAAGACAACTGAGTTTACAGTTTGTCATGCACTCATGGTTTTACTATTAGAAAAAACTCACAACTAAGTTATAATTTGACTTTGATGGTTCATAAAAGAAGAAACCTGTGGATGTTGAAGTACAAGTACTGCATGGTGAGCTAACAGCTTGGCCTAAGGCTGCAAGATCTTCAAAAGATGACAGAATTAAGAAGCTTCTTTCATTACCATTTGTCACGCTTTATATTTTACTTTTCTCTTTATACTTTTAAGCCACCCATACCCACCCAACATACAACAAGCCAACAACTAATCATTAATGTCAAGAGCATGGTCTACACTTTAATTAGAATGCGACGATTTTGTTTTAGAAAAAAAGAAAAAATTAGAAGACCAGACAAACCTCCATAAGTTTATTTGCTTGAGATTTTTCTCTGACAAGTTGTTCTCTCAGAGTCATCATAATAGTGCACATTATATGTTTGTTTCTTTACAAGTCAAGGTGTGTTAATCACAACTTTAACACATGCTCAATTACACTTTATAGCGACAAAAAATAATTAAATGGACATATCAAATTGTGTTTGCCCACTTCAATTTGTAAGGAATCAAATATTTTTCAGTTATATATAAATATGTAATTAATCTTGTCTTCTTTGTTAAATGGAAGGTTCTTGTTACTCCTATTTATTAATCCCCCACCCACTCTGATCCCCCATTTACATATTCAAAGGGTGCGACCAGTTTCACCTGGGGAAGTTTCCGGATTGCATAGAATTTGCGCTAATTGTGAACTAATTCAATATTTTAATAATTAATTACTTAGATTAATGTATGGCCATTGTATCATTATCATATGTGTATATATATATTAGCCCTTGTAACAAAGTCCTTGAATGACGAGTCCCTCATATATACATGTACGTATATAAATAATAATATTCTTTTATTTGATAATTTGATAATATATAATAATATTTATGTTGTTAGACTTATCCATTTAGATAAAAATTAATATAATCAATAATTTAGATTCACAGTCTTATAAGATATCACTGAAAACTTATGTTAGTCCGATCAACGAGTCACTCATATAGTATATGAATATTTTCATATATGATGGAAATTCTAGATGCATTTGGTATTCTGGAAGATGCTTAGAAATATTAATGGCATTTGTCAACGCGTATGTTTATCGGCCCGTGACTGAATGTACACACCAAATACAGCGATCTTTTCTGTTCACACGCAAGGAAGACGACATCAAATACAGGACAGTACTATTAACACTATAAATACTATATATTAAAAAGAGAACACTTTATCAATTAAAGGAGTCGACCATGCATATTAAAAAATGATGATCTTAATTTATACAAATATATGTTGATAAACTAAAAGAAATACGTATAATATAGTCTGTAAATGTGATACATATAATATTTGTTCATCCTCAATAAAATATAATTGCAGCTACCTGTAGAAATAAAAATAATATAACTGCGGCTAAATGTCTTTTGGAAATTTCTAAAATGGTCAACGAGACAACGATAACGCCGAAATGAGTCGTCCAACTCGTTTTTAAAATTCCACATGTACCCTTCTGATGTTCTGCTGCTGCTCTATATATATATACAGTCCCTCTTACACCATATAATATATAGCCCTAAACCCTTTTAGTGTTACAGACATTAGTATACTGTAAAACATGTCGTCCAAGCTCTCCAACCTCTGCGTGGTAGCCTTCCTCCTTCTCTTGCTTTCATTAACCTCCACAGCTCGGCCTTTGTCTGCTTCTTTCTCTGACCCAAATACAATGAAAGCTCAACATGAGGTAGTTAATTGATTAGCTATTATATATTTGCTGTTAAATTAATGATATTATAACCTAAATAATAACTTTGTGATATAAAATATTTTCTGGGTTTTAATTTTCTAATATTTTTTCTTGGGTTTTTTCAGTTGAAGGATGTTGAAGTGGAAAAGACCATGGTGGAGGAAAGCTGTGAGGGAGTTGGGGAAGATGAGTGCCTAATGAGAAGAACTCTTGCAGCTCACATTGATTATATCTATACACAGAAGCACAAACCATGAAATTAATTTCTCTCTTTTAATTAGTTTAATTAATTGTTCTAGCTCATGATCAGTTTATGATCTATATGTATCATGTGTATTTATTGATTCTTGTTTTGTTGATTTTGCTATTCTTTACTCATTTATTTTAGAAAGTTTTCGTGTCTACCAGTGTATAAAATAGTCCATATATAAATGATATATTTAGTTGTGGAATTTTTCAACCTTTGGTTCTTTTGTTTTTTAGTGTTTTTTCTTACAATTTAAGAAGGTTGACAATAGATTACGTACACACAAGACTCAACAAATAAAATTTCTTATAATTTAGCAAATTCGATCGTTCTTAACATTGATTAAGCCTAACTAATTTAAAGAAAAAATAAATTAAAAATTGTACCATGTACATTTAAAAATAAGATATATAAAAAATATAATAATAATGTGATCAATAAATATGATATACGTAGAACTATATATTTTAAAATAGTTCTTAGACAGAAATTACATGTGGCATGCACATGGAGCAATTAATAATAAAAGTTTTGTAATTGGCCCGCTGCTCTCTTCCAAAATGGCTGATGGGGAAATAAGATACCAAAACAAATTTCTTTGTCGACATATATATATATAATTATTTAAGAAATGCACCTTAATATTCCTCATAATTTGAATGGACACAATTAATCATATTGTCGACAACTGATCTAGACATGGAAGCTAGCTAGATATGATCATGAGGTTCTTTGTAGCATGCACAAGCAAAGCAATTAAGTTAATTATTCGTGTTTTTAAGTTCATGTGTTTTGATAAGACATGGAATCAATTGAAGATCATAAGGTTTCTTAGGGAGAAAATATTTACCCTATAGTCACTATATGATATATAATTATTTTTTCAACTTTCAAATATTATTGGCGTTTTGTTTCCCCAATATAAATTTTCCACCATTAAATTAATATGAGCTATACAGCTACTTATTCAAGACGAACTCAATGTTGAGAAGACTTTCATCATTATACTTGCCCATATTGGCAGGCAAGCATGCATATCCAGATATTGATACTTGGATTGGGACCCATGTGCTGAGTTATGTGCATGAAAGATGCTTTGACTTCTATATATTATTCAAGAGAGATAACTTTACAAAGTGTGGAACCCATACCATATGATTTTGTGGGGTAAAAGTTGTGGCTTAATATTGTCTCTACAATACAGAGAGCAAAAACCTGCCCTAGTTCACGTACTGATTCATTTCAAAATTTTACTTATGTACATAGACTTGGACTAACTTGAGCTTCACAACTACCCAACATACGTGCCATCTAACTTATTATATATTTAACATGTCACATTTTAATTACATTCCTAAACTATAAATTATAATACGTTTAACTAATAATTAAGATTGACAATCTGACAATATAATATATTAGTTAGACTATCTAATTAACCGTATATATAATATTATCAATGCATATACTAACTAGTTAGTATTGATTTTTCATAAAAGCAGAGTTGTATATATACGCATTTGTATGCATATAGTCTTACCAACTTGAGTATTATATTTTTTTTCTCAACTCTAATTTCAGTCTATGTCATTTGTACGTATTAGTGTTATAAAAAAATGTTGATATATCTATTTAACGATACGTGGTGTGGACTACAGTACAGATATTCCACAATAATGTACGTAACATGCATCCAAATCGATATAAGTACGTCTCATTTGACCTTAGAGACTTGTTATAAATGCCCTTAATATTTAGCTAGATAGCTAGGGTACGTGTATATATGAATGGTATCCATTATTCAATTCATTAATTATGAGGAGTCATGAATACAATAATCCAACGCATGGCAACCCCAATTTGGTTGAGTTTAAAGGTATTGTGTGCTGAGCGTTACGTATGAATGTGATGTATGTGATCAGCATTGGGCTACTCAGTTGTGGTATGCATGGCAGCAGCAAGGTCAGCCATGTGTATATATGAGGTTGTCATCACTTTTCACCATAAATGGTCAACAAGGTTGTTGTTGGCAATGGCAATATGTAAATTTATGTATGTATGTATATAGGCTATAGCTAGCATTCAACTCATAGATCATTCTTTAGAGTACGTAGCAATAGCCAACGTTCAACTGCGCGCCTACCATATCTGGCACGCCCTTAACAATTAAATGGAAGAAGATTCTATAATATGTCGATGATATACTAATTCAACCATGAAATCTTGATGAAATCATTAATTTTTTACTATTAGGATAACTCTCTAAAAGAAGTCTATAGATATAGAACGTTCTAGAGAAATGTATTTCACTGCCAAAGGTCACTTTCTTCGCCCAAGGTTTTGGGCAACGGAACAATTTGTCAGCAACGTCGTCATGAATTTAGCGTTCTTTTTTCTCAAATTTAAATTTAAATAAAGGTTTGAAGGAGGCAGTTTATATATATATATATATATGATTGTATCATGTATACAGATCGACCCCTTAATTCATTTATGGGATGTCGTTGGATGGGGGATGGATGCAACTTGCAAGTACAATTAGATTTCCAAAAAGGTCACCCTTATGATGGAGTTTTGGTCGGACTGGTCCTATCACAAATAGACAATACTCAAGCCTTGTCAAATGCATCGCTGGGCATTTTGCTTCACTCTTTTAAGTTGAAATTTATTTTGTTTGTGATAAGATTTCAACCTTGGAATGTCACTTAAATTATAAGATTCAATTGTTTGAAAGAATGAACTAAATTATATAAATATAAAACAAAAGGCATAGCCCAAATTCAAAATATGCAAACCTAACACTTCATTGTAACTTTGACAAAATGACAATATTATAATATTATTGATTTAAGTTGTAACAAGTAAAGATGATTTTAATTTCCAACACTTCCATCTAATTTCTATGCGATTTATCATTACTACCATTATTGGCCATGTTGGGTTTGGGCAGAGCAAACGTCAAGAAATTGTATTCTAAGCCCTGACTTTTGTACAAACGGACCAACCGACGCATAACATTCTGCTGGACCAATCCATGGCCCAAAACAGGGGTGACGTCGTTTTGACAAGTAGAATAAAAATCCTAGTTTCCCACAATTCCTTGGCGCTAAAACCCACATTTCCCGCCAAAAAATTTTAAAAACCACACCACAAAACCCAATATTCCAGGAGAAAATCATGGAAGAAAAAAAAAAACAAGCAGATACCATCAATGGGCAAAGAGAAACAGTACTGGCTTCTGAAAACAGAGCCGGGAGAGTGGTCTTGGGAGGACCAAGTAGCCGCAGATGAGGGACTAATCAAGTGGGATGGTGTGAAGAACAAGCAGGCCCAGAAGCACCTCAAGTCCATGAAACTCAACGACCTCTGCTTCTTCTACCACTCCGGCGCCAGGGTCCGCCGCGTCGTGGGCGTTGTAACCGTCGTGCGCAAATGGTATGCAGAAGGCGGCGATCATGGTGCGGTCGATGTGGAGGCGGTTGGGGAGATGAGGAGGCCAGTGGACTTGAAGGAGATGAAGGGAGAGGAGGGTCTGAAAGGGTTTGCTCTGTTTCGGCAGCTGAGCCTGTCGGTTGTGCCGGTTTCCGGGGATGTGTGGCGGAGGATTTGTGAATTGGGAGGTGGGTTTGAAGGTGATGGTAAGGTTGTTGATGATGATGAGGATGATGACGAAGACGAGGACAACGTTGATGATGATTATCAATTGATGGCGATGGTGATGATGATGGATGATGATTGGTAATTGATTTTGAGGGTTACGTGATTTTGTCACAGTGTTCTGCGTTGAACATTGTTTATAGAAAATAGTAGTTTTGATGTACTTGTCTTATCTCATTGTATTTGAAGGTGATGGTAAGGTTGATGATGATGGTGGTGGTGGTGATTCGTGAAGGGGATGATTGATATTAGGCGTTTTGGCATGGTGGGTGTTTGTGACTTTGTCAATGTCCTAATTTTTTACACTTCTGAACAGTGATTATGGAAAATAGTAGTTTTATCATTTATGTAAATGTCTTTTCACGTTGCATTTGATAATGAAATGGGAAAATACTAGTTTCCATGCAATTGCCATTGTGCGAACCACTACTTGTTTATTCTTCAAAAAGGCTACTTGTTTATTCTTCAAAAAGGCTCATGTTATCTGATCGTTGACCTTGCAAAGCACACCAATAAACTTAAAAAGTCAACTCCTCAAATCCACGTGTTCTGTAAAGAAAATGAAGTAAGGAACTGAAATAAAACTGCTGCGTGCATATGAAATTTGCAGTGGATTCGATGGAGAAATCAACAAATTACTGATTACAAGTTGGTGCAATCGGAACCCAATTCTAAGGGGAGTGGGTGCTACACAGTAAAACAACTGACAACAATGTCATCCAAAGGCTTGTAAGTTATGGTTTTTATACAGCTTTCTTTAATTTTAGACCCTGATTTGAGATATTTTAATTTTGGTTTCTTGGTGTTCATACTTGATTGTGTGTAAAAGGAAGCAGGCAAGGCAATCAAATTAATGTACCATTATGTAAAATTTTGATCAACCTCGAGCATTTTGAGAGGATAAATCCAAATTTTTAAGCCAAAAGTTATTATCCATTATTATTATTATCCAGTAATAGTATTATTGTTAACATTAATATGAAAATTTAGAGTAGATCTCTTTCAAGTTCATGTGAAATTGTGAAGTTTGCAAACGTGAAATTAAGCAAATAAAGTTATATACATATATATCTTTACTATTATAATGGCAAGAGAGATTATTTTGTTGTTACAAGTGTGGAGTGCGTGCTAAAAGTCTAGTAGAATTGGGATAGATTATTTCTGTTTCATCATTTTATTTCATTGTGTGTGTCTGTTGTCTGTATTTGCATCAGGTTGTCATTGCTTCCATGGTTGAGAAGATCAGAGGAAAGAGAGAAATCATTCTTGAATAATGGAAGCATTTTATTAGAGGATTTGATTGCTTCTTGTGATGGAAAATCTAATCCTATTCGCAATTACTCTGCGGATGAGCTGATGAAGGCAACCAACAACTTCGACCCTTCTTGCCTTATAAAAAGGGATTCAGATTACATAATTTTCAGCGGTTTTCTAGACAATCGATCAATCATCATTAAAAAATACTTCCCTAAGGATACATGGACCAGTGTGGATGAAGTTAGGTCCTTGGCCATTCGTGACATTATCATTTCATCGCAGATGAGTAAGCATAAGAATGCTTTGAAATTTTTGGGGTGCTGCTTAGAGTTGCCTGTACCAGCTGTGGTGCATGAATATGCAGCACTAGGAGTTCTAAACAGGAAAGGAGGCTTTGGGGATAATGAATCGCTGCCATGGAAAATTAGGCTGCGTATTGCAAAGCAACTTGCTAATGCACTTACATATCTTCATACTGCTTTTCCCAGACCCATTATCCATAGGTGTCTATCAACCAATTGCATTTTCTTGGGCGATAGATGTATGTTCCTAAACTCTCAGACTTCTCACTCTCCATAACCATTCCTCCTAATGAATCACATGCTAAAGACTACGTGAAAGGGACTTTTGGGTACCTTGATCCTGACTACATGATCACTTGTTTCATTTCAGAAAAAAACTGATGTTTATAGCTTTGGGGTGCTTTTACTTGTATTCTTGACGGCACAAAAAGCTGGGAATATAAACATGCTGGAATTACAGGCTTGTGATGGGCAGGTTCAGACAATTTTGGATCCTAAAATGTCAGAGGAGGTAAGGGGAGATGTGCAAGCACAGCAGCAATTGCATGATTTCCTAGCACTGGCATTGTTATGCATCCAAGACAAAACTGAAGTGAGGCCAGATATGATCGATGTGGCCAAAGAACTCGTACGAATTGACAACTCTATCTTGCCTTGCTAGCTTTATCCACTACATTTTGTTATAGAATTTCACATGCAGCAGGCTCTCATCTTCTTCTGTAATTCAGAATACTTCGTAATTTTATTTTAATCTTGTCATTCTGGAAATTAATTATAAGTCTTGTACTTTTAAAATGATATGTTCTTGAAGTCAATGTGTAGAAGGATTTTGGGCTATACCATCCAAAACATTGAGACGGACTCGGGCTTATGCCATGGCCCAGACAAATAAAGCAGGACTCGGGCTGGCCCTGTTTTTAGCAGCCCAATAAAAATCGTCAGTTCCAACTAATTGGCGCCAAAAACCCATATTCCCCCGCCAAATAACCCAAAAACCACAACACAAAACCCAATGTTCCAGGGGCAAACCAGTAAAAAACAAACAAGGCAGACAAGAAAATTTTATTTCATTTCCATCGATGGGAGAAGAGAAACAGTATTGGCTTCTGAAAACAGAGGCAGGAGAGTGGTCATGGGAGGACCAAGCAGCCAATGGGGGCATAACCAAGTGGGATGGTGTGAAGAACAAGCAGGCCCAGAAGCACCTCAAGTCCATGAAACTCGACGACCTCTGCTTCTTCTACCACTCGGGCGCCAAGGCCCGCCGCGTAGTAGGTGTTGTGTCGGTTGTGCGAGAATGGTATTCGGAAGAGGGGGATGATGTAGTGGTTGATGTGAAGGCGGTTGGGGAGATGAGGAGGCCAGTGGACTTGAAGGAGATGAAGGGAGAGGAGGGTCTGAAAGGGTTTGTTCTGTTTAGGCAGCCGAGGCTGTCGGTTGTGCCGGTTTCTGGGGATGTGTGGCGGAGGATTTGTGAATTGGGAGGTGGGTTTGAAGGAGATGGTAAGGTTGTTGATGATGATGATGATGATGATGGTGATGGTGATGGTGATGGTGGTGGTGAAGGAGATGATTGATTTTGAGGGCTTTTGGATGGTGGGTGTTTGTGATTTTGTCACAATGTTCTAAGTTGAACATTGTTTATGCAAAAATAGTAGGTTTTTTGTGTAATTGTCTTTTCTCTTTGTGTTTGATATAGAATGAAAAGGGAAAAAAGTTATTTAATCATGTAATCAGCAGGTTCAACAAGTACAAAAATTATGGGATATAGACTTTTTGCTCATTTGGTGCTCAATTTGCTGATTGTTTAGGGGAGAACCACAGTGAACTATTCCATTTAAGCTGTAGTACATAGCTACCTAATCTGCATTTTGTGTATGCTCTTTTGTGTCCAATCAATTTCAAGGCAAGTTCGTTTGGAGTTTGCTCATTATTTGTGAGGATTTGTTGATTTTGCAGTTCCTTTCGTTAAGTCAGAGTGATTATTTTATACCCTATATAATTGGGGTTTAGCCTTTTAGGGAACAAAAAATGAAAAATAAAATGACTGAATATTACAACAACTTTTAAGAGTACGGATATGAGTAATTTATTGAGATACAACTTGGGTATATGGGTTGCAGTTGCCATGATATATTTGGTTATCCAAGTCAATATATGAGGGCGCCTGTGATCGCATTGTTGACCTTTCACGCGTAGCAACTATATGAGAGTATTTTTCAGCTTAAAAAGGCTACTCCTTCTCAAACGCAAATTCTCTGTTAAAAACCAAATAAACTTCTGCTTGCACATGAAATCTGCAGTGGACTCGGTGGAGAAATTAACAAAGTATTGTTTGCATGGTGCAATCTCACTCCAATTTGAAGGGGCCCCGGTGCTGCAAAGAAAAAAGCAAAAATAATAGTGGAGAAATCAGCAAATTACTGTTTACAGCTTGGTGCCATCTGAATCCAATTCTAGGGGTCGGGTGCTACACATACAGTAAAATGTGAAAACAATGCAATCCAAAGGCTTGTAACTTGTAAGTTATGGCTTTTATCGTTATATACTGACTGTGAGACTAAGAGTATTAATTCCTTTGACTTTCGACAACATTTTGTAAAATTTAAACCAACTTCAAGGATTTTGACAGAGGATATGTCAAAACTGTCAAGTGGCTGAAACTAAAAGTTAATTCATTTGTAAGGAAACCATAATTCTTGAAATTGGAATGGAGGCCAGATTCCTGAATGGTACCACATAAGTTACATAACCAATAGTTTATTAAGTATGTTTCAAATCTGATGAATTGTTTAAATTTGATCTCTTGGATTTCATTTGAAGTTCAAAATAAAAAGTGAAATGAAAATGGGTATTCAAGTTATATGGAGGAGGGTGCTCTGTGATGCCTTGAGAATTCATTTTATTTTCATTGTTTGCTTGTTTGTGTTCTGCCTAGCTATGCTTGTATCAGGTTCTCATTGCTTCCATGTATGTGAAAGCAGGAAATAAAGAGATAGATCATTCTTGAATAATGGAAGCATCTTATTAGAGGACCTCATTGCTTCTTGTGATGGCAAATCTAATTCTATTCGTTGGTACTCCGCGGATGAGCTCTTTAGGGCAACCAACAACTTCTATTGTTCTTGCGTTATACAATGTGATCCAATGTACAAAATGTTCAGGGGTTCTCTAGATGATCAATCAATTATCATTAAAAAGTACTTCCCTAGGGATGACATAAATTTCTCTACTTCCACACAAATTTCAGCTTAAAAATAATCTTCATGTTCCCAGTATTACTTCAAATCTTCTGCCTGTGCATCAATTCTGCCTTGATAATGACTCTTCTTTTTAATCTTTGATGCTCATTCGATCATTTTACATTTAGGACAACCATTCGGGGAAGGTTGTGTAAAAGTGGATGTATCCACTTCCAAACTTAGCCCAGGATCTCGACATCCTTTTGGAAATTATGTCACATAAAATAAAGGCAACCACAATGGTGTTGAATAAGTTGAAGCTGGCAAGCATCTTCACAATTTGATGTTGGGCCCAAATACTATTTAAACAAATTTTGCAGGTTTACAAAGTCAAAGGAGCCGGCCATCTTACTTTTTATTGAAAAAACATTTGCTTTTCAGGGTCAGAGTCGATGTTCTTCTTCCCAATCACAACAGGGCACAAGTGATCACATCACTTACCTTGCAAGTGTAAGGCATATACCAGTCAAAAAGGAAAAAAAATTTATAAAAAGCTTCAAAACTTCACTCATTCTGTTTGTACATGGAATCTGCTAGGTGGAGAAATCAGCAACTTACTGTTTACAGCTTGGTGCAATCTGAATCCAATTCTAAGGGCCTGCAGATGGCTACACAGTAAAAAGTGAAAACGATGCCATCCCAAGGCTGGTAAGTTATGGTTTTTATCGTAATATATTGCTTTCTTTACTTTTAAATCTGATTTGAGATTAATTTTCAACAACTACGTAAAATTTTAATCAACCTCAAGCATTTTGATTGAGACTATATCAGAATTTTCATGTGAGGAAAGAATAGTTCTAGAAATTTGAATGCAGGCCAAACGCCTGAGTGGTAGGACAACGATTAATTAGTGCCAAATGACTAAAGTTTCTTTTTGTTGTTATTAAGTTTGTAACAAATATGATTAAACCTTACTCAAATTTGATCCTCTTTTATTTCATGTAGTGAAGTTCAAAATAAAAAATGGAAGGATCATGGGGGTATTTGGGGTATTCAAGTTTTATGGAAAAGGGTGTGGTGCTTTGAGAATTGGGATAGATGATTTCCATTTCATCACTTTATTCTCATTATTTGACAATTGGGATATATTTGCATCAGGTTGTCATTGCTTCCATGCTTGAGAGGTAAGGAAAGCGAGAAATCATTCTTGGATAATGGAAGCATCTTATTAGAGGATCTCATTGCTTCTTGTAATGGAAAATCTAATCCTATTCGCTGTTACTCCGCTGATGAGCTCATCAAGGCAACCAACAACTTCCATCCTTCTTGCATCATACAAGAATGTTTTGATTACAAAATGTTCAAGGGTTTTTTAGATGATCGATCAATTATCATTAAGAAGTTTGTGGGGTCGAGGGATGATGCTAGGTCCTTGGCTATTCGTGACATTGTCATTTCAATCCAGATGAGCAGCCATAAGAATGTTTTGAAACTCTTGGGCTGCTGCTTAGAGTTGCCTATACCAGCTCTGGTGCTTGAATATGCAACAAAAGGAGTTCTCAACAGTCAAGGAGGTTTAGGGTATAATAAATCCCCTCCATGGAAAACTAGGTTGGGTGTTGCAAAGCAGCTTGCTAATGTACTTACATATCTCCATACTGCCTTTCCAAGGCCTATCATTCATAGGGCTCTAACACCCAGCTCTATTTACTTGGATGACGACAATGCTCCCAAACTTTGCAACTTCTCATTCTCCATAACCATTCCTCCTAAGCAATCGCATGCTGATGATATAAAACCATTATATTCTTACCCGTTTCTTGACCCTACCTGCGAGAGGGTTGGTTACGTTTCAGAGAAAACTGATGTATTTGGCTTTGGTATTCTTTTACTTATATTTTTGACAGGACTAAATGCTATGGCTGACATTCCTCAGGCCGGAGAATGTGAATACCCTTATGAACATGGACAGATTGAGACAATTGTGGATCCAAAAATTTTTGAGGAGGTAGGGGGGGATGAGCAAGCACGACAGCAGTTGCATGATTTCCTAGCACTGGCATTGTTGTGCACCCAAGAGAAAAGTGAAATAAGACCAAACATGATTGATGTGGCCAAAGAACTCGTACGGATTGAGAAGTGCATCAACAACGGGACTAGTTTTAGTTTGGAAGCTTGGTTTGTTATCTGCTATAGTGTCAAATTTCATGCTTTATCTCTATATTAGAACACAGATCTTACTAAGCTCTCATCCTCTTCTGTGATTCAGGATTCCTAATAAACCTTTGTAATTGTTTTCTAGTTTGTAAAAGGATTTAGGATTCCTGAAAAAACTCTCTAATGCAATTTATGATGTTTGTGCATATATTTTTCATCTCAAGGAAGGGTTGAATATGTTTGTAATTAAATATTGTTCTTCAAGGACTTTATGCACCAACTAAGTTTTTCCAACTAATTTGTAATTAAATAATCTCAGCCTCTCAGGCCGTTACACATTTCTTTTGTCAGTCCAATGCATATATGTTATTCTTTACCATCCATAACAGGGAGCAGTACGCAATCTCATCATTGAGCTTGCAAAGCTATATATCCGTAAGAGAAAATGAAGCTAAAGAAGTAAACTGCAGCTTGCACAGGACATCTACGGTGGACTCGGTGGAGAAATCAGCAAATTACTGTTTACAACTTGGTGCCATCTACTGTGTTCTTTTTATGGGGTATACAAAGGATTGATTGCAAGGGATTTCTCTTCTATATATGATATAGGCAAGTTCTGTTTGATGAACCTAATTTCTATTTTCAATTGATCAACGACTCTGGTTCACCTTCTCAGTTGGGCTCATGGTGGACAAGTCCTCAAACATAGTCCAGGATGTGGAAATTACAAGTTGGGTAGTTTGCTTGTAGACTTGCCGTTGCCATAATGCATAGTTATTCGTGCTTTCCAAAGTCAATATGTATATGAGGCCGCATGTGATCTCATTGTTGACTTTCGAACACATACCAATTAATAGACTTTACAACTCTATTCTTCAATTGCGAGTTAACTGTAAAGGAACATGACTTTACAAAGCGAACTTCTTCTTGCACATGAAATCTGCACTGGACTCTGGAGAAATCAACAGACAACTGTTCGCATGGTGCAATCTGAAAATCCAATTCTAAGGGGCCTGTAAAGAAAAAAGTCAAACAATGTCATCCAAGATCTTGTAAGTTATGGTTTTAACCCGGTTTGATATATTACTTTTAATTATGTTCGTTTCTGGCTTGGTGCTAATACTTTTTCCTTTTTGATGCGAAACGTGCTGAAACTTGATAAAGCAAAACTCAGGAAAGAGACGGTGCTGATAGATCATCATTCTTGGATAATGGAAGCATCTTATTGGAGGATCTCTTTGCTTCTTGTGATGGCAAATCAAATCCTATTCGCACTTACTCTGCTGATGAGATCATCAAGGCAACCAACAACTTTGATCATTCTTGCATCATACAAGGTGTGCAACTTACACAATGTTCAAGGGTTCTCTAGACAACGGATCACTTATCATTTAGAAGTTTGTAGGGACGAGACTCTGGGGGGAATGAAGCTAGGTCCCGAGCTATTCGCGACATTGTCATTTCAAAGCAGATGAGCAACCATAAGAATGCTTTGAAATTGTTGGGCTGCTGCTTAGAGTTCCCTATACCAGCTCTGGTGCTTGAATATGCAACACAAGGGTTTCTCAATGATCAAGGAGGTATCGGGGCTAATGAATCTTTACCATGGAAAACTAGACTGCGTATTGCAAAGAAGCTTGCTAATGCAGTTACATATCTCCATACTGCCTTTTCTAGGCCCATCATTCAAGAGATATAACCCCCAGCTGTATTTCTTGGACCAAGACTATGCACCCAAACTCTGCAACTTCTCAATCTCCATAACCATTCCTCCTAAGCAATCCCATGTTGATGATTATGTAAAAGGAACATTTGGGTACCTAGACCCTACCTATGTGATTTCTGGGTATGCTTCAGAAAAAAGTGATGTCTATAGTTTTGGCGTGCTTTTACTTGTATTCTTGACAGGACAAAAAGCAGTGGATAACAACCAGGCAAGAGAATATGAATACATTATTACATATGTGAAAGCTCATGCTTCTAATGGCCAGATTGAGACAATTGTGGATCCTAAAATATTTGAGGAGGTTGGAGGAGATGAGAAAGCACTATCATTGTTATGCATCCAAGAGGAAAGTGAAGTAGGACCAAATATGATAGATGTGGCCAAAGAACTTGTACGAATTGAGAAATCCATCTTGCCTTGCTAGCTTTATGCACTACATTGTTATCAAAAGTTGATATTGGTCCAACAACAGCACTAGCTAGTTTTATAGTAGAAGCTCTAGCTCTATTATAAAATATCCATGTGATCAAGCCCTCATGATGTTCTTTTGTAATTCAAGATATATTCCTAATAAAACTCTGAAACTGTTTTCTATCCTGTGTAATTCTTTTGGAATTTCTCTTTGTACATAACATTATGTTCTTGAAGTTTTATTCATGACTGGTGTGAAACTATTATTCCTAAGAACACTATTTATTCTTTGTAGACGATATTAATTATTCCATGTTTTTATACTTTTCTTTTCCACATTCACATAAATGTTTAGACTTTTTGTTTTTTTTGAAAACACATGAGATAATTTCAATTAACAAAATTGTTAAAAATTTCAGATAATTTGAAGATTATAGATGGCAGAAACAGAAAGGCAAAAAGTTCGTTTTTAACTTCACTGCCAATAACATGTCAAAGAAATGATCTTAAGAGAAAGGGAAGCTGGAAGACTCACAGTTCCTACTTTTCGATGTCGTTTGTAGCGCTCAGCCAGTCAGGCATTTCGTCAAGTATGTCGTAGTTGTTGTATGATTGTCGTTTACAAACAACAAAGCAAAGCACCAATCCCCGTAGAGCATAAAACTTTTCCCAGACACCAAACAGAGCTCAAGCTCAAGCACTCTGAAATTGGTGGGAAATGCAAACCCTAGCCCCAGTACGACCTCGTTTTGCAAGGTTCTTGATCAACTTCAATCCTTGGTCACTCAGAAGAACCTTGAGCCTTCAAGCATTCTCTTCTTCTTCTTCTTCAGATTACACCAACCAGTCCCGTGGTGGGCTACCTCGCTTCTTCTCCGAGCTTCTCCCTGCTTCCAAGGCATTCTCTCTCTCTCTCTCTCTCACTCTCTCTCTCTCTCTCTCTCTCTCTCTCTTGCACACAGTAAATTTAAGCTCATTGTTTCTTCTTTAATGGTAATACAGGGTGGCATTGTTCGCGTACAAGGCGATGAGTTCTGGCACATGACCAAAGTTCTAAGATTGCGCGCCAACGATAGGTAACTCCTTACTCCCAGTCAACTTCTTCAATTTCAATACGTGTTGCGTTGAATTTGGACCCAATTGATGATTGTGAAAGCGGAATCATAGAAGCAGCTTCAATTTTGTTTAGAATCTGTTGTATTACACTTGTGCATTTCAAATTTTAACTGGTTTTCACATAATGCATGCAAGGGTAGAGCTTTTCAATGGGAAAGGAGGTTTGATACAAGGTTTAATACAAAGGGTCGACCGCTCTGGACTTGATTTTGTGGCATTGGAAGACCCAAAGTTAGTTCTTCCACAGAGCACACAATGGCATGTATTTGCAGCTTTTGGTGAGTTTTCATCATTTTCCGAATCCAGCTTTTGGTAAAAGTAGTTATCTTGTCGCATGTTAAAATGCTGCCTTGCCCCTGTGTAGGTACTTTAAAGGGGGGTCGAGCTGACTGGCTTGTTGAGAAATGCACGGTATATTTCATTGTTTATGATTATGCTATACGGGATGTGCTTAACTGCCATTGATGCTTATATTATTGCTTTTGTCTTTGTTGTCCTAGGAACTGGGAGCTAGTAGTGTAACCCCTCTGCTGACAGAACGATCTCCTACTGTCTCAGAAAATCGGCTGGACAGGTTGCAGCGTGTCATTATGGCAGCAGCTAAACAATGTAAAAGATTCAATAACTTGAAAGCTATTCAGATTAAGCTCCCTATAGCAATGGGATGTTTGAATTTATTCTTCTCTCACTCCTTTTTCATCTCAGTTTTAACCCATGGCTACTTCTGTCACAGGTCAACGGCTGCATGAAATGGTTTCGAATCCTCCTATGAAAGTTGATGATCTTTTACCTCATGTGAGTTCTTTCTTCCCCACTTTGTTATTTATATTTTAAACGTTGCACAACTATCTTGGTTCTGGTTTATCAACTACATAAGTGAACTTAGACATGTGTTTTGGTCTTGTATAGCATACCTCAGTAGCAAGCAGTTTCTCATTCTTGTAATTTACAGATGGTTGTAGTTCCATTTAATAATCTGCTCTTTGATATCTTCGTTAATGAAAATTACGTAGGTTGCACAGTCAAAGTTATCTTTTTTGGCGGTTTCAGAAGCTACTCCTCTTGTTAGTGCATTAACTTCATCCGGAAGGGAGTCCAGTGGGCTGGTTGTGGTTGGGCCAGAAGGTGGTAAGTAGACTTCACATAGTTATTTTTCTTTTCATTACTTGTGTTGCATACCCAGCCCCATAAATGCAAATTAGGAACTGGCAGCTCTTCAGTTCATGAAATAGTTGGTCTTTTATGTCATTTTGTGGTCATTTAGTGTATAAATCTATACTCCTTTCCATCTTTTCCAACCAATCTTTCTTAGAGGAGTTTAGAATGTGTCCCATGTTAGATTAATATTTCTTTGTTTGGTTAAGGTTTTGTCGGACTAAATATGGAAGAGGCGCTTATAGTTATTCAAAGCATAAATGTTACTGGTGTACTGGTGTGTGTGCAATTGTTTGTGTTGTGTGCATTGATTTCCTGTATCTTTGATGCTTGTCATTCACGGTATCTCTTCTCTTATACACTTTTTAATATACCATATAAGATTTAAATTTCAGGTTTCAATTCTGAGATTATTATATAGGAAAATTTATTTTGGTGGATTTAGTTTGGTGTGTTCTTGCTTCAGACTTCACTGAGAAAGAGGTATATGAATTGACGGAAGCAGGTGCTATCTCTGTTGGTCTTGGCCCACATCGACTACGGGTTGAAACTGCAACAGTGGCTCTTTTGGCAACTCTCATGTTATGGTCTGATTCTCAAGGAATATGTGATTCTTGATCACTTTCTCAAGGAAAGATTACTTTATCCATCTCTTGGATAATGCTGAACTACATTAAGTTTTATTGTAACACTTACGTTGGGCCAATTTTAGGTGACTTTTGTTTCACCAATGTTCTTGGTG
This sequence comes from Purshia tridentata, assembly GCA_003254885.1. NCBI lineage: Eukaryota > Viridiplantae > Streptophyta > Magnoliopsida > Rosales > Rosaceae > Purshia > Purshia tridentata. The sequence goes on along the minus strand of QANT01002270.1, from coordinate 93,746 downwards.
TTAACCATGTGAAGGTTAATTTTAAGAAGGGATTTGAGCACAGTACCTTTAGCCAATTTCTAAAGCATAATCTCTAATGCAGATTATGAGATATTTGTGCACATTTTTGTTATGCGGAGAAAAATGCATTTTCTGAACGACATTGATGAATTCTTATTTTGTTGCATCTACCGCTCTTAGGAGATTGCCATTCTTACTAGAGTCTGGGGCAAACTTTGACAATAGTTAGTACTTCTTCTTCTTCTTCTTCTTTTTTTTTTTTTTAAAGAAGTGGAGTACTGTTAGTAGTGGACAATAATTAGTAATTACACCGATCTGTCATACATTTCCAGCCTTCTTCTAACCGGATTGGCATGGCTAGGGTTTAAACCTAACCTAACTCTTACATAAACTTAGTTTTTAGTATTTTGAGCTTTAAATTGAGCGTGCGACTCTTGGCAGCAGCATAGGGATTTCATACAGCAGTTCAAACAGTTTTTAAGAGTTAATTGGTGGGTTCTGTCGGAAGTGTTGAAACTCGCAGGTGTCTAAATTAGGTACTCACACTCACATTAATTGGCACCCACGATTTTCACACTTGTGTATCTAAATTAGGGACTCGGACTCACTTTCACACTCACAGTCAGCAATATATACAAAATTAACTTTTGCTGGCTTGTCAGGAAGCATCTGATCTGGCCCTTACGTGGTGCAATTCCTTCCACGTGAATCATGCAGCTAAACTAAATTAAAAATTTAACGTGACTATAATTTTATGCAAGTGTTCTAAAACTAATATCTTATTTATTTTAAAGTACTAACAAAATGAGTGTTATAGCCTAACAGAGGAGTGTGTGAATAACATTGCTCTTATTTTGTTTATAGATATGTTTATTATTTGATTGACTAGTTAACGATATCGACAATCTCTACTGATTTCGACGGCTTTGACTATTTGTATGATTCGTGTAAAATAATGATGAAAGTCAGGGCATTTTTTCTTTTCTGTTTTCCATTGTCATTTGCAATTCAAAGCTCCACATTGTATGAATGAGAAAAAAATGGGTCCTCCATGTCAAAAATTTTGTCTAAGTGTCTCATGCTTTTGGCTTGTTGTTTGTGCATGGGAATTCAAAATGTCGACTTCAGAAGTTGAGATATACAAATGAAGACAGCCCAGTGGTTGGTAGAAATGGATCCAAATTCTAAAAGCCTTTCTCATTAGGAAGAGATGCCGTGCAGGTTGATTCATATGTTATTAACAATTCCTATTTCGATTCTGATTAATATTAAGGATTACTTGACTTTCATGGCACTCATTGAGACTTTGTCTATGGTTAGAGTCTACGTCTTTCATGTCATGTCACATATTCCAATCAAAATATAAGCATTGTTTGTATTCAACACATCAAATTTTTCATAGACAACTTGTTCATAGATTGATAAGAAAAAAAAAAGTAATGAAATAAATGTCCGGAATAAGGCTTCAATGGAAATAAATATATATGCTAGATATGATCCTATCCAACTATAGTCTATATATGCCTATATGGTAGCTCGTAATAATAAATAAAAAATTATAGAAACTGTAGATGGTACCTTCTTTTTGATAAATTATTCTGTATAATCAATATATCGTCATGTGATATAATCGATTTACTGTGTCATAATATGGGTGAATGTTATTAATATTATACATTATTAATAAAAATATACTATCTAATAATATTCTTATATGTTAGATTGATTATATTATGTAGCTGTTATTAGGAGAAGGGTTCAAAACCAAGTATGTCGGGAAGAGTTTTTGTCCTCGATTAACTAAGTTAACTCTGATTAACTCATAAGTGGTAAATTAAGAAAGTTTTGGCTTTTTGCTTCAACGACTTTATGCACCAACCAATTAGTTCCATAAAAAGCGTTCCACATTAAGTGTAGAGTTTAGAGTCCTAGACTACTATATTTCGTTTGACCAGAAAAAAAAAGACTAGTATTTTTGGTCTGAAGAAGACTAGTACATTTCGCACACTGAAATACTAACTGCCCACATTTTCTTGTAAGACTAAAGTATACCCACATTAAGTGTACACTGCACACCAATGATGAAATTTGTAACTTTCATTATGCATGATTAAAGCATATGTTTGCATAAGAAAAAATCATATTCAGTAAAAGTTTTACTCTGTTAGAAAATGTTCTAAATTTAAATTTTCCTTAATAAACTAGTCATTAGTTTAGCGGTGTATCTCTTTACTTTGTTGAAAGAGGTCCTAGTTAAGTCTCATTTCAAAAAAGTTACAAAAAATTCACCAAATTTATGCACCAATAACAATAATGCAATCACAAAATTTTAGCACTTATTCACTAATAATGTGACAAGTGAAGCTCAAAGTGAATTCATATTTAATAAATAAAATATTATCACATTATTTAATGAATAAATTTAGTATTTCTATATTACTTAAAGAATATATATACCATAATTTTTTTCTTTTCAATAATGAATTAAACATTAGAACTTTTGTTTGGTAAGTAAATATCATAACTTATTACTCATTAATGCTTGTTTGACATATCATATTCACGTACAACTGATTACCGTATATAATCTATGGTTATCTAGCTATCTCTTTAAAAATAAGCTTTTCAATTTCAATACACGTTATGCATTAATTTATAACTGAAAACTCAAAATTATTACATGTTTGACTATTAGACCTATCAATTTGGCACAATAACGTGATTTGACCGTTTGATACTTGCACTAAACTACTCCTTCATATTCTCACAGTTGATTAAATTCTTAAGCTAACCTGCATATCATATGATTAGTAGACGTTAAACCCATTAGTTATTAATTAATTAATTTATTTTATAGTTTGAGGAAAAAAAAACCATTTTTATTTCATTCAAGATTTACAAAAGGCATGATCTAACATGCTTACAAAAAATGTTAGGCTTATAAATTCCAAAAAGGAGTACGCCTTTAAATTGAAAGTCAACAAAAAGCGAATGGCAAGCCAGTAATTATCTCCAAAACGAAGACCATTTCTCAAGCACCTACCAATTACTTCTTCTTTTTTTGGCCAAACCAATTACTTCAATATAAACCAACCCAGTGGTGCCTGCACAGGCTGTGCATACACCAATATAGCACAAAACGCATCCACTGTCAACCTTCTTCTTCTTCTTCGTTCTCTCTCAGATCTCTTTAGCTTTCTCACTTAATTCAAATATATATATATATATACATATTATAGAGTCTAATTAATTAATTAAGTTATTGATTAATTAATTAAGATGACGAACCAGACGTTGGAGAACCTGGTGGAGTCGATCAAATCGAAGGTACGAGCTTTGAGTAAGAAGAAGTCGAAGAAGCCGTACATAAAGATGGACAAGAGCTCCAGCGTCAGAGTTGAGATCCGAAGCAAAAAGGCTCGCAAGCTCATCGACAAGACCCTCAAGGTCGCCGATCGTCCTGGCAAGCGTTCCATTTCTTAATGAATACAATACATATATATACACATTTCTGTATATCTACCAGCATGTGATAAATGGCTTAGGCTCTCATGATGATAGACAGCTTTGCTAGGTAGGTTGATTGATGAAATGGGTCGGTCTCTGTTTCTCTGTTTCTCTGTTTCTTGTTGTCTTTGTTTGGCTGCCGATTCTGTGTTTGTTTTGGGTCAAGCTTTGGAACCGTTTCGGATTGAATTGCCTTCAAAGCAAGAACATTTTTTGAAGTTTATGGGTTTTTTTTTAAAGGTTTGTAGGAATGTTTGTGTTTTTGTTTTTGTTGTATGGAGTAAATGGGGGAAGATGAATATTTGATGATTGACCAATTTGGAATGATTGATTATAAATGGTGTAATTTACTGTTGTTTCAGTAGCATTTGATTGTCCATATTAGCCTTTTTTGGGCATGATTGTTGTACAAACATTTATTTGAAAGACCTTTTTTTAGAAAATTTCTTTGCATAGTTTATCTTTTACATCTGAGAAGGAAGTCATTGACTGAGTGTGACATAAATGATGCATATATAATGTTTTGTGGAAGTATATAATATCATTTGGTACCTGCTGAGCTTTAGCTCAGCGATGAAAGATGAGGTGAGTTTAGCGGTTAATCTAGTTATCAAAAACACAAGGAAACAAATTAAGGCTTTGGAGCTAACTTAAGTGAGGAAAGAATGTGAAAAAATAAGTCAAGATTAATTATGATAGGTGAATGTTTTAAGATTTTTAAGAGCTTTAATCTTTAGAAACTTTCCTATAATATAGATAAATAATGACCTGGCATTCCAAGAGACACAACCTTTATTGAAATTAGAAAAAATTTTATGTGATAAGGCTTAAAAACTACAAATGTTATTGGATGGGAATACCAACTCATACTTTTTCTTATTGCACTAAAGTTTTTCTCCATATAGTTCCAACATGGGTATAAATTAATAGAATTATGATACACTTTTATTGGTGAGTCTCATCTCTATAATCTATTAAAGTGATGGTATATATGTAATAACAAACGTGGTTTTTATAACATTTCTCTTCACATTAATTCAACATTTTTTATCCTGCATTGGAGACTTGATGTAATAAATTCATCTCTCTTGCCTAACTGAAAAAAACGAAGAAAAAAAAAAAGAAGAGACATATTACCTAACACCCACCACCCACCACGTTAAACACAATCCATTTTATAATACTTGTTTATAAAATAAATATAAAACAATTCTATAGCCGGATTGAGTGGATCTATGATAAAAAAAAAAAAAAACCAATAACAAAGCAAACAAACAAACAGATCCAAGGTGAGAAGTGCACTTCACTAGAAAATTGATTGGCAATAATGTCCTGACCATGAATATGGCAGTATGGCACTCACCGATACTTGTTTGATATCAGGCAAAAATCTTAACTATTAAACTATGATTTTTTTATCTAATCTATTTATTTCTACTTATTGTTCAATAATTAAGATCATGTCTAATACTAAACGGGTACTAAAAAACTTACAAGGGATCTGCTCTGGCACCCGCCCTTTCTTCCAATCGAGAAAAGCTCACAAATATGCTTTGAACGATCCGTCAATGAATATACACTGAACCCATAATGGCATTTCAAACCTTTTCAGCTTCACAACAAGTCAATATATTGTTCCATTAATATTATTCAAAAGAGGCCACAGATGCTACCTTTCCCAGTCTTGATTAGGTTTATCATTATAAAAGAGTTAAAGAGCAGACTTTTCGGTCATTTCCATGGCCAAGAAGTCACTTGTTTTAATTATTAGACCGACTTATGAGCGATGAGCCCACAGAATTCAATTACACATGTATCATTAAATTGATGCAATAATGTAATCACTTATGCTCAGTTATTTTCACGCCGAAGTCGTGGGAAATCTTCAAAATCTTAATTAGATAAATAGATAAATGTCATGTGCACTCAATTTATTTATTAAATTTTATTCATCAGATGAAATAATGTGGTTCTAATACCTCATTTATTTAAATTTCGGTCCACTTCTATACTAACATGTATGAAGTTTTTCAATTAAAAGACAAATTTTGAGCAATCCTAACATGTATACCTTGTACTTTTCCTAATAGTTTTACTAACTTCTAGTGCAATTGTGCAGAGAGAGAAGGGAAGGGTGAGCTGGAGCTGGGTGGGGTGGTATAATGGGCTTTTTTATTTTTTAAGTTTTTTCTTTTAATATTATTGAGGTAAAACATAAATTTTGAAGCAAAATAGTTTATGGGGTACTTTTATAGTTGTGAGAAACTTAGGGGTGTATTTGGGGTTAGTAAAAACAGATTGTGTGAGTATTGAGGCTTGCATTAATTTTTGGTAGTAAAAACAGAATGTCAAACTGCTTCTTTTGTATGTGACTACATGAAATTTGACTACTGGTTGTGAAAGTAAAAATTTGGTACAAAGTCACAGTCTAAATGAACACACTGGACTTATTGAATTTAGAATTGAATAACAAAGAACATGAACAAGATTAAGAAAAGAATCATAGCAGAGCTACTAGTCTAATATCAAATCCTAATATCATTGTTATTTTAAATAACTTGATTTAATCATAGCAGAGCTACGGAAAATTCCTTATATATATATCTTAAATGTCATTCCTATTTTAAAAAGGAAAAGGAGAGAATTAACAATAAAAAGAAAAAGAAATCTTGATAAATTAATTAATTAATTAAAGTACATAGTCCTACTCGGTTTAGGATATATATGTGGTCTATCCTATATTATAAATACATACACATCCCATTGGCTTGTTATCACTTGATCATGTCATCCATACCCTATAGAGTAACCTATCGTGTAGGTGTGTTTCCAGCAACCTTACCCTTCATCAACGTCGACCAATCCCAGCTTCAATGCGACGCCGTTCCGATCAATTTTAAGCTCTTCAACCGAATCCAACACACGTTTCAGCTCGCCGAAGATGACGATGATGATGTCGCAGAAACAGTTTTTGAACAACTTGTAACTGAAGAAGCTTTTCTTGTCCCTCGCTGCCTTCTATCGAATACGACCACCTGCGCAACGTTAATGGATAATGTTCTTTCTAAATTGTTGCATGTCCCAGAACATGTGTGCCCAGTGATTTTGGGGCGATTATATGAGAAGGTGACTGAATATGCAGCCCTAAATGTGCCTATTCTTGTTGCCCTAGTAGACGTGACCACTTTGGAGTTTGGTAATCACATTTTTGATATTGATCAAGTTATTGATTTGGTTAAGACTACGAGGGAATCCATGGAAACGTATGAGGGTGAGTTTGTTCCGGCAACTACATCGGCTGTTGAGGGTTTGGAGAGAATGAGAGTTGATAATGATGGTCTGGAAGCCGAGCAGGGAGATCAGTCGTGTGTTATTTGTATGGAGGGCTCTGAATCTGATGGTAATATTGGTGAGCAAGTTCTTCTCTGCTTGCCTTGCTTGCATTTTTATCATCAAGATTGTATTAATGTTAAGTGGCTAGAGACCCCTCATGACTCATGTCTCTTGTGCCGATACCCAATGTCTTATAACATCGCCAACTTATGAGTTGGTAATCTCCAACTGTATGTATAGAATTCAGTCCCGGATTGTTCAATTTTTGAAGACTTGACACACACTAAACTTGATCACCAATCAACCTAGCGCAGTGATTTTCATTGTTGCTTTTTTATGACATGTTACTCAAAAAATTTGTACTCCAATTCCTAAAAGTTCATTGTCATTCAGAATTTCAGAAGTTTTCTTACATGAATTTTATATTCATAGTTGGTCTACTCTAAAATTTATTGACAAAACCAAAAGGAATTAACTAACTGATCACCATACGACCCCATAATTCAACAGCGCAATTAGAGCCCATCTTCACAAGAATGTGACTAAATCCCAGCTACTAAGCTAAAGAGATCCCATGATAAAGACCCCATAATTCTGCAGCAAGAACCTCATCCCTACCAAGATTCACTGCAAAACCAGAGATACCACATCTTGAGCAGTAAAAGGGAATTATCCATTTACTTCTCCCATTTTACTTTGCTTTACCACATACTTAACAATTACTAATGCGGTTGTAATTCTGGTTTTATTACTTTAACTCACCATTTCTTAATGATTGTAACTTCAATTCACATATTGTTGTTAAATAGTAATCTCATACAGTCAAGGCTACACATAACAATATAACATTCTGTTTTATTATCCAGAAGAGGGGAGTTCCAAATTTGAGACCTCTCCAAATTGTGGGGCGCAATAGCACGTTGATATATGCACTTAAGGCAAACTCGATTAATAAATCATTTTTATAACTTGTTCTGAGTCAGTTTTGGTAAGTAAAGAGAACAAGAAATGATGATAAGTTAACAAAGGTAAAAAATTGTCACAACATTATGAAACATCTTTCAGATACAAAGAGACATATATCATGAAGACTTGTACCACACTCACAAGTCCTGTTTACGGAAGCACATCCCATGTAATTTAAATGGTATATGTGAAAAAAGCCAATAACAAAATATTAGCAACTTTCAGAGTTGTATATATGACACTATGCCCCGCTCAAATTCGGAGCTCACCACAAAAGGGTCAGCGACTCCTTTGGCCACGTTCATCTCACCATAATACGTTATTGTGACATTGTTTTTATTTTGGTCCACTCTATTAATTATATTACTTCATGTCCTATTAATTTACATATATTTATAGCCTTCACATGTCCTATTTGAATTTGATATATATAGTCCACACGCCACTATTAATGATTTTTCTTCTCTCAGATAGCCATCCCAATTAGACTGCCTCCAATGCTACTTCCAAGAAATAAGTCCATAACCCAAATCCCCAACTCCTTTATATACCCACAGACACCACTAATTATGCTTCAACATTAGCTCTCACATACCAAAGTTTTCCAATTTTCACATCCATATCAGTAGTGTCTTCAAGAAATTAATTAAGCAGTAGCAAGGCCATGAGGACTAGCAAAGCAAAGAAGCAAAGAAAGTTGATGAACTTTATTTCTACACCCATTAGGACTTTAACAAAGGCCAAGAACTTTTACATGAGAAGCTTGGAAGATTATGCTGGAAAGGTGGGTTATGGTGGTGGTGGTGTTGGTGGTTACACTGCTGCACAAGTCCCATTGCCCAGGAGTTTTAGTGTCAATTCTTTGAGTTCCAGCGACGATGAGGACTTGGGGCAGCTTCTCAGAACGGTGTCATCGAAGAGGACTGATGCAGAGAAAGAGAATGCAGCAGCTTCAGATATACAGGGAAGACCAATTGTTAGACAACAACCCACAATGAATGGGATGGGGATTAGGAGTTATAGTGTTGGGTTGAAGATGGGAAGGATTGATGAGGAGAGGGCTTGTTCATTTAGGGAAGATAATGTGAATGTGAAGGCAGATTTGTATCCAAGAAGCAGAAGTTATGCTGTTAATACGAGAAAATGGTAGATTAGTAAAGTTAGTGAATCGGATTTCTGGATTTGGATTGATGTATAAATTAATGTACACAAAAAAAAGAGTTGGTGTGAAAGACATTGAACCAATTCTTCTCTCTATTCACTCCATTTTTTATTTCTTTAATTCCTTCAATTTGTTTTTGGGAAAACTTAATTCCTTCAGTGCTAATCAATACTTGTAAACATTGATAAAAATGGTCAAAACTTGTGCCAGAAAAGAGGTACAGCTAGTATGGGACATTGTTAATTATAAAAATAGACATACATCATGATAAAGACATGTACCAACAATCCAGACCCACATTCACTTCTGAAAGAAAGTAAGTCCTCTTATCTTAACTGCCAAAATTCCTTGATTAGTCATGATTCCAAGTAGATTATCTCTGCATTCACTGAGGCACGCTTAAACCGGACCAACATTTTTAGAAGGTCCTTATCCGAGTAACAAATATTGCAATGCGCAGCTTAATAGTCATCGTCTCCAGCATAGGTGAACTCAAAAGCAAGAAAGTGATGAACTCTAGTTCAGCTTCGACACCAGTGATGTCAAGTATTTTCACAAATCGCAGTTGGGTGAATGGGCAATTCTGATTGTCATCTAACCAAGAGTTCACTTCTCCCAGAAAGAGCTGATACATTCGAATCTTTGGATATGCCTGCACAAGGTCTATAGCATCAGAATGTTGAACTTCAGACAAAACAGATCTCTAAACTACATGCAATACATATTCTATTCTATAGTGGAATTGGTTTGAATTTTTTGAATTCAAAAATAGAATAAAACTCACCCTGATTTCTAGTTTTTGTAAAGCAGGCGAGCTTCTCAGAAGGCAAATTGTAGTTAAAATCTCCTCCAGATTATCAAAGTGTATGTATATAGAAAGAAAATTGAGATATAGACATGGTTTAGGCAGCTTTCCCGGCAGGGCACCAGTAGCCAAATACTGGAGCAGAAAGTATGAAGCAAACATCAGACTCAATGTTTAATAATACCAGTTAAACATTAAATGATTATTAAAAGAAAATATAAGCCACAGAATCCATTACCTTTAAGAAGTTACTCTCAATTTTAAGCTTTTGAATACGAGGCAGGCAATCAAAAAACTTGATCAAATTGCCACAACTTTCAAGAACCTGTCTTTTGTCAGCAATGACGTCCAAATCAATGTAAACATGAGCAAGATTTAAGGTATTAACAAGATTAATATCCTCACATACACCTTCGATGTAAACGCTTTGTAGACTTGGTGCATCAATCTTAAGATGGGTGAAACCATCACAGTTTACCAAATTCAATATCTCAAGCAAGGGACAGCAAACAATTAGATTTTCAAACACATCTTGCGCTAAGCTAACATTATCAATATGAAGACTCTTCAAACTCCTGAAGCCTTTGAAAGTGGAGGGAGGGATCAGCAAACAGTTAAATAACTCCAAATGAATCATATCTTGACAAGAAAAGAAACATGAAGGCATCTTGTAGCAAGGGTCTTTCCAAATATCCAGAGTGAACTCTTTGATAGTGGTTCTTGATAGATGAAGAATCCATCGATCAATGTCATCTAGACGAGCCTGTGGATGAGAAAGCTTGAACATGTGTATGGGACCAATATGACCTAAGAGTATATGATCAACAATGTCCGCTATGGTTTTATGTTTTTGAGTCGAGGAACAATGATAATCAAACACAAGATATGGAAGCATAGCCGATTTGTGCCTCCACTTGCTTGATAAAACACTTGTCCTCACCGCCTCCCTAATCGGCAAATGTGACAAAATTTTCTCTATAACATCATGGTAAGTTGCTAATTTTATCCAACTCCATCTTCATCTTGGATAACTTGGGTGGTTTTCTTTGAGGCTGAGATACTCAGATTTGGAAAATAAATAAATAAAAATCACTAATGTAATACATTAATGGTCAGTACTATATATCTGGTGTCCATAATATCTAGACTGTGACCTTGTCACTTGTGTGCTTGAATGTGTAAGTGTGAGAGATAGTAATTAAGCAAACAAAGTTCAAGTTTTTACTCTGATCACAACTAGTAGCCAAATTTCATATGGTCATAAATAATTAAATAGGATATTCCCTAATTCCACAAACAAAGCAAATATTATTTCACACAATTCATTAATCAGCAGTTATATATCTCAGCTACATCGTTATCAATGGAATAGAACTAATATATATATATATAATCGATTTATATAATGAAAATTACGTGAAATTAGAGGAAAAGAACTCACCATCTTGGTTCACACAATTTGATATCACGAGAGGAGCCGATTAGGGTTTGCTGCTAGCTAGGCAAGAGAGAGTGAGAGAGGAGTCAATTGGGATCCGAAATTTAGAAAGTTAGGAATTGTAGCAATTTAGGGCTGATTACAATTTGGTGAGGCTACAACAAGTAGTGCCTCACAATTGGCGAAAACGGCGATAACAAATTGTGCATATAATATAATTTAGGTATATGCATATTGCATGAAAACCTAATTTTTCGTTAATTACAGTTTGCAGCCTGAAATTTAAAATTTTAGCGAAATTTCACATTCCACCCTAATTCTCATAACCTTGAAAAACTTTACTTAATGTTTAGAAAACATTGCAATGTTGACCATCTATTAATTAGACCGAATCAATGCATTATGTCTTCGCTTTATTCTTAAGAGCACGTACAATGCTGTTGCAAATATAGCAATGTTTGGTCAAAAAGGAGCTACAATGTGGGGGGTTGCTAAATGCTATTTTAGCAATTGGTAAATTTTGTTGCTAAATGTAGTAACAAAATTTAGTATAGAAATTGTTTGAACTAAGAAATTTGTATAATGATAACATAACATAACCAAGTTTATCATAGCATAGCAATGTGCCTCAATGTAATCGGCGACAACAGACTTCGATATTACTGAGTTGCCATGCTTCATATGCAATTTATGACTTCTTGAATATGAAGAGAGGGCTTGTACTTCTGAGCAAGATGATGTGAATGTGAAGGCAGATTTGTATCCAAGAGGCAGAAGTTATGCTGTTAATTAATAAGAGAAATGGAAGATTTGTATAGTTAGTGAATTGGATTTCTGGAATTGGATCAATGTAAACGTGAATGTATACATAGGAAACAGTTGGTGTGAGAGACAATGAACCAATTCACATTTGGAATTAAAAGAAATAAGAAAAGTAAAAACTTGTCACCAACAAAGATAATTTAAAGGGTACTTCCAGTATGAGTCAATGAGACATTAATCTAAGACTTGTACCACACGGTACAAACCCACATTCATTTCTGCTAGCAAGTCCTCTTTATCCTAGCTGCCAAAATTCATTGATGGATCATGGGTCCAAGTAAATTATCTCTGAATGCACTGAGGCACGCCCAAACCGGAGCAACTCTTTTGCAAGTTCCATAGGGTTATTCACAGAAGCAGGCTTAATAGTCATCTTCTCAAGCACAGGTGAACTTAAAAGCACAAATCTGATGAAATCTAGTTCAGTTTTGACACCAGTGATGCCGGTTATTTTCACACGTTGCAGTTGGGTGAATGGGCAATTCTGGTTGTCATCTAACCAAGATTTCACTTCTCCCACAACAGCCTGATCCTCTTTCTCTGCCTACACAAGATCTATAGCATCACAATCTAGGCATTATGATAAAACACAGCTCTAAACTCTAAACTACAATTTCTTGAGTAGAGTTGGTTTCAACTTGTTAATTAAACAGAAGAATAGAATAGAGTACAACTCACCAAAATTTCTAGTTCTTGTAGAGCTGGGGAGCTTCTAAGAAGGCAGAGAGCAGTTAAAACCTCATTCCAAACATTGAAGCTAATTTGTATAGAAAGAAAATTCAGATGTAGACATGGTTTATGCAGCTTTTCCGGAAAGGCACCAACAGCCAAATACTGAAGCAGAAAGGATGCAGAAGACAGGAGACTCAATGAATATGCCCAAATTCACGTAAATGATAAAAGTGTGGAACCACAAAATAAATTACCTTTAAAAAGCTTCCCAGAATTCCGAGCCTTTGAATATGAAGCAGGGGAACAAAAAAATTGACCAAATTGCTAGAACTGCCAGGAACCTGTATTTTGTCCACATTGACATCCCAATCAATGTAAACAACAGCAAGATTTAAAGTATTCTCAAAACTCAAATCCCCATAATCACCCTCAACTCTACTGTATTGGAGATTTGGTGCATCAATCTTGAGATGGGTGAATCCATCACAGTTCTTCACAATGAGTTTCTCAAGCAGAAGACTGCCACCAATCAGAATTTCAAACACATCTTCGGCCAAGGTAACACGCTGAATATCAAGGCTTTTTAAACTTCTGAAGCCTTTGAATGTGGATGGAGGTTTTAGCAAACACCTATATAACTCTAAATAAGTAATATCTTGACAAGAAAACAAACAAGAAGGCATCTTGTAGTAAGGCCCTTTCCAAATATCAAGTATCAACTCTTTGATAAAGTTTCTTGATAGATGAAGAATCCATTTATCAATATCATCATGATCAAACACAAGATCTGGAAGACTAAACTTGAACTTGTGTTTGGGGCCAATGTGAAGTAAGAGTACATGATCAATGATTCTGGCTATGGTTGCAGCGTCGTTAGTGGAGAGACACTGACCATCAAACACAAGATCTGGAAGCCTAGCCCAGGTGTACCTCCACTTGCTTGACAAAACACTTGTTCTCAGTGTCTCCTCAATTGGCAAACTTGACAAAATTTTTTCCTTAACACCACTTGGTAAGTTGCTAATTATATCCAATTCTTTCTTTTGGGGCCAATGTGAAGTAAGAGTACATGATCAACAATTCTGGCTATGGTTGCAGCGTTGTTAGTGGATAAACACTGACCATCAAACACAAGATCTGGAAGCCTAGCCCAGGTGTACCTCCACTTGCTTGACAAAACACTAGTTCTCAGTGTCTCCTTAATTGGCAAACTTGACAAAATTTTTTCCTTAGCAACACTTGGTAAGTTGCTAATTATATCCAATTCTTTCTCCATTTCTGAACGAGACTTGGGTGGTTCGCTTTGATTCTGAGATACTCAAGTAACTAAAAAAATTATTAATTTGATACAATGGCCAGTGGTGTCAATACCAAATAGACTGTGACCTTGTGTGTTTAAGTGTAGTAGAGAGAGATAGAGAGAGTAAGCAAACAAATTTTAAAATTCTACTCTCAAAACTAAATGGATCGTGAGTTGGGCTCCATAGCATTCCCTCCTTAGTGGAGGTGGTTTTCTACAATTTCAAAGTTGCACATTCAATAATCATGGACGGTGGAGGCTGGCTTTTGGTTTCCGTTGCATTCAATATATGCAATAATGAAATGGTTATTTATCTCATAAAGGTGGAAACTTTCGTATTATTCATATTTTCCATGGTAAGATGGCCAATTGGAGTTTAACGGGTTAGTTGTGAAGGTTCAAGAGATGAATGGCCAATGAAACTGCAAAACTTTGTATAACAACATGCAAAGCTTGGGAATAAAATAAATACTGAAACTCACCAACAGTATAGCTAAGAATATTGCATGCATCAATAGAATAGACTAAAACTCACCAAAATTTATAGTTCTTGTAGAGCAGGGGAGCAGGCAGAGAGCAGTTAAAAGTTCATTCCGAACATTGAAGAAAACTTGTATAGAAAAATAATTAAGATGTAGACAAGGTTTATGTAGCTTTTCTGGCAAGGCACCAACAGCTAAATACTGGAGCAGAAAGGATGAAGAAAACAGCAGAGTCAATGAATATGCTCAAATTATTCCCATGGTCAAGTACAAGATAAAAGTATGGAACCACAAAATCCATTACCTTTAAAAAGTACCTTTGAATTGTGATTTGTGAGCCTCCGAATATGATGCAGGGGAACAAAAAAATTGGCCAAATTGGTAGAACTGCTAGGAACCTGTATTTGCTTTACAATAACGTTGAAACCTATGTAAATATCAGCAAGGTTTAAGGTATTCTCAAGATTCATCCTCAAAAACACCTTCAAAGTATAAGCAATCTTAAAATGGGTGAAGCCATCACAGTTTATCAAAGTCAATCTCTCAAGCAAAGGACAACAAGCAATCAGATTTTCAAACATATCTTGGGCTAAGGTAACGTAACCAATATGAAGGCCCTTCAAACTCCTAAAGCCTTGAATGTGGATGAAGATTTTAGCAAAAAATTAAATAACTCCAAATGAATACAAGAAAAGAAACAAGAAGGCATCTTTTAGCAAGACTGTTTCCAAATTTTAAGTATGAACTCTTTGATAGAGTTACTAGATAGAAGAAGAATCCATCGATCAATATCCATAATGTCTAGAACATCTGGATGGGAAAGCTTGAACTTGTGTATGGGGCCAATGTGACCAAGAGTACATGATCAACAATTCTCACTATGGTTGTAAGGTTTTAAGACGAGACACACTGATAATCAAACACAAGATGCAGAAGCATAGCCGATTTGTACCTCCATTCTCTTGATAAAACACTTTTCCTCACTGCCTCTCTAATCGGCAAATAAGACAAGATTTTCTCTATGACATCCTAGATAAGTTGCTAATTTTATTCAACTCCATCTTCATGTTCGTACGTGATGACTGGTGGTTCTCTTTGATTCTGAGACGATCAATTTTGGGAAAATAAAAATCATTAATCTAATACAATGACCAGTGGTGTGCAGATCATTTAGACTGTGACCTTGTATTGTGTGTTTGAGTACGTAGAGTTAGAGATAGTAATTTAGGCAAACAAAGTTTTCATTCAATGTTCTACTTCACAGTTCTAGTAGCCAAATTTCATTACATTCAGATATATAACAAGAAAGCGGCTTTGTATATTGTTGTTGTTACAAGAAGAACAATGCATGAACTAAGGGCTTGAAAGGAACAGAGGATTTCCCAATTCCCTTTCACTCCACAATGAGAACAGCACAGCTCACAAGCAAAGCAAAGCAAACTTCACACATACTAATACTATATTATTCAGCAAATATCTCAGAAACTGAGTGGAACTAGTGTATATTATATAATGAAAATCACATGAAATTACAGCAAATTAAAGAACTCACCATCCCGACTCTCACAATTTGATGTAACCAAAGGGGTAGAGAGAGTGAGACAGAGACAGAGACAGAGACAGAGAGATTAAGCTTGATAAAGCAATTTAGTACTGGTTGTTGTCAATATGGGTCCCGCTTTTATCATGATGAAATGGAAAGCAAAATAGATGACTAATAAAAAGAAAACAAGAGCCAAGAGTCAATGAATTATGCGTTCACTTTTTTTTTTTGGGCCTACATTATTGGTTCACTTTATTTCTGCATTTTCGCAATCACTCTATGTACGAGTATGTTCGATACAATCTCTTTAGATCAAATTAGAAAAAAAGAATCTTTGAGTTTGTCGAAATGGTGAGAGATCGACTAGCGTGACTAATCGATTAGAAAAACCCTATGATTCAGAAACAGCTATATAGGGTACGTAGGCATGCTGGACCACAAGAGTCCTAGAGACTTGCTCACCACGTAAAAGTACGTCCTTTTATAAGGGAAGAATTGAAAGAGGGAAAGAAAGATTGAGATTATAACGAATTGATTTCATATCAAATGATGAAGATCTCAAATCAAGTTTGAATCCTAACGATATATATATAGCTTAATGATTGTTTTATATATGCTTTTAGATTAATCCAATGCACATATTTTTCATTAACTTATAACTTCACCCATATCCATTTTATTAACCGATTACAAGTTTTTCTGTTTAGATTTAATATTGAATATAAAAAATGTGAAAGGTACTAAATTGCATCCGAATAGTGGCACCCAAAAAACAATTTTTGTTGAGATTACTTATACAGTTAGAGGGGTAGCTCAATTAGAAGGATCATATAATTACCCCAACCAAGTTCGATTCCTGAACCCCAAACTAGAAAAAAAAACGTTGAGATTATTTATAATCACACATTTAAGTTGCTGATCAGAAAATTGCTACTTTAATGGGTTGATTGGCATGGTCAGATAAAAGTTCAATAATCCATGACTTTTTTCATGCCTCACAAGTCACATATAATTATGACTTCTTGACTATCAACATATTGGCTCATTTACGAGTCAAGTGCCACTCTAAACTTCGTTGTTGCCCAAAAGAAAATGGTGTAATAGCGGTTAAAACTAAAAAGTACAAAAACAAAAAAAAGAATAGTAAATTTAGAGTAAGTGGCCACAAAAAAAAAACTTATTTAGAGTTGTATGAGTAGAGTATGCCCCCACTTTGGGAAGGGTCACCTTCACCTTTACCTTGTATTATTAGGTATCATATGTTTTCGTCACATTGTATTGATTTTGGTCATCAACTCGATTAGTCTACCGTATATAACTATTACTATAAATAATATTTGAACTCTTCACATGTCCTATTGGCTATTTAATTGAATTATGATATAGTCCACACGCCACAATTAATTATTTTTCAACTCTCTCTTGGCTTGCCGTCCCAATTAGACTGCTTCTAAATTCTAAGGCTACTTCCAAGAAACAAGTCCAAAACCCAAATCTCTCACCCCTTTATATATCCATACAAATCGCCAACTCTGCCTCATCCTCTGCTCTCACACTTCCAACATTTTCCAATTTTATCAATTCTTTTCAGCCCAAACCCGTTACATACCTCATCCATAAGATCAGTTGCAGTAACAAAACCAAACCATGAGGACTAGCTGTCAGAGTTATAATCCTCCCCAATCTATTCTCTATTAACCTGCCCAATATGAGAGAGCCTATAAAAAGAGGCTTGGCGAGTACAATCCTAGAAACAATAGGAAACTTAACAAGACCTAACTGTACAAGTAAACTTATATGGGCTGCTTGGGCTGCTATGTGGGCTGTGCAATTAATGGTGGTTTATCTATTCTATCATCCCCCTGCAAGCTAATGGGCGATGAGCACAGAAGCTTGGACTTAAGAAAACCAAAGCATGGAATAGACAATCCTTTAGTAAAGATATCAGCAAGCTGTGTTTGGGTAGATACATATCGAACAGTCAATAACCGACCAACAACAAGCTCCCTAACATAGTGATAATCAACAGCTATGTGTTTGGTACGAGCATGGAACACAGGGTTGGAAGCAAGCGCGATGGAGCTGGTGTTATCACACCACAATAAAGGAGGAGACGATAAAGAAACACCAAGTTCACGCAGCAGCAGCTGAATCCATGTAATTTCTGCAGCGGTGATGGCCAATTGGCGATATTCAGATTCAGTACTTGAACGAGAAACGGTGGCCTGTTTCTTCGAACTCCAAGAGATCAAATTAGAGCCAAAGAAAATGCAAAATCCCCCTGTAGACCGACAATCATCCGGACTACCTGCATAATCAGCATCAGAAAAGGCAACCAAATCATTTCCTCCTTTCCGAAAAACAAGACCATCATGCAAAGTACCCTGAAGATATCTTAGAATGCGCTTAACAGCTGTCCAATGAACATCAGTCGGTTGATGCATAAACTGACAAACTTGGTTAACAGCATAAGTGATATCAGGACGAGTGATGGTGAGATATTGAAGTGCACCAACAATGCTGCGATACTCAGTAGGATTAGATAAGGCGCTGCCAGAAAAGGCACTTAAAGGAGAACCTGAAGCAACTGGTGTAGAAACTGGCTTTGATTCATGCATAGCAGCTCGTTTAAGTAAATCCATGGCATACTTAGTCTGTGTCAAGGATAAGGCAGCAGGAGCACGTTTCACCTCAAGTCCAAGAAAGTAATGTAAGTCACCAAGATCCTTCATGGCAAAATGTCGGTTAAGTGAAGCTATCAAGGAAGTGACCTCGGCAATGTTATTACCTGTAACAATTATATCATCAACATAGATCAAAAGGAAAAGTAAGATGCCACTCTTGTTAAAAATAAACAAAGAGGGGTCTGCTTGAGAACCAATAAACCCATACTGAAGAAGATAATCAGAGAATCGTTGAAACCAAGCTCGAGGAGCTTGACGCAAGCCATAAAGAGATTTTTGCAGGCGACACACATGATGAGGAAACTGGGGATCCTCAAAACCATGAGGTTGTCTCATATACACCTCCTCAGAAAGAAAACCATGCAAGAAAGCATTAGTAACATCAAGTTGCCGAATTGACCAATTATATTGCATAGCAAGAGAAAGAACAACGCGAACCGTGACATGCTTAACCACCGGACTAAAGGTCTCCATATAGTCAATACCATATTGTTGGTGAAAGCCATTGGCCACAAGGCGAGCCTTGTAGCGCTCAATAGAACCATCAGACCTGCGTTTGATTCTATAAATCCACTTACATGGTAACACGTGCATAGTTGGAGTGGGTGGAACAAGCCGCCAAGTTTGATTATGTTGTAAGGCTTGAAACTCAGTGAGCATAGCCTGTCTCCAATGCTCATGTTTAACTGCCTCCCTAAATGAATGTGGTTCAGAATCAAGCACCTGCGAGTAAATAAGGTTAGCAAATTTCTGATTTGGTTTGGTAATACCATCCTTGAGGCGAGTGACCATGGAGTGCGTATTAATCTGGGAAGGACGAGGAGGAGAAGAGGGATTAGAGATATGAGCAGGGCTAGTAGAACCTGGAGGGGGTGAGTTGGGAGGGCTAGTGCACTGAGGAGACTGGAAATGGACCACTCGACGATTTGGATCCCTTTGATATGTACGCAGAGGAGATGGAGATGGAGCCAAAGGAGAGGTAACCGGCTGCAAAGGAGAAACTAAAGACGAACTAGAAATAGGCGACGAAGTTAACATATCAGAAGCATTGGATGGAGCAGAAGCAAACGAAAAAGAAGAAGGAGGAGAAACAGTTACCTTGGACGGAGCAATGGGGGGAAGAACAACTGTCGAAGAGGAGACGTCCACCGGCTGGAGTGAAGATGAGCCTGCTTGAAATTTAAAAGGAAAAGTGCTCTCATCAAAGACCACATGACGAGACAAATAGATACGACCATTAGATGGATCAAAACACCTATAACCCTGATAATGAAGTGAGTATCCAATAAACACACATTGGCGTGATCGAAAATGAAGCTTGTGTTTATTATATGGGCGGAGATATGGATAACAGGCACAACCAAACACGCGTAAAGAAGAGTAAGAGGGCAAGCGCCCAAATAATTTTTCATAGGGCGATGTATAATCCAATTGGCGAGCCGGCAAGCGATTAATTAAATAAGTGGAGGTATTAAACGCCTCAACCCAAAAATTAGAAGGCATGCCAGCTGTAGCCAATAATGTTAACCCCATATCTACAACATGGCGCTGCTTACGTTCAGCAGCCCCATTTTGTTCCGGGGTATGAGGGCAAGAAATGCGATGAAAAATGCCATTAGAGCTTAAGAAAGATTGGAATTGATTGCTTAAGAATTCACCACCACCGTCTGTTTGAAGGGCTTTGATTGTACACACACAATTAACAGATAATAGATTTTCAACCAAAGTTTTAAATTTCTTAAAATAATCAAAAGCTTCATATTTAAAACGCATAGGAAACACCCAAGTATAACGAGAAAAATCATCAATAAAAATTATAAAATATTTGGAACCTTTATTAGAGACTACTGGAGAGGTCCAAATATCACAATGAACAAGTTGCAAAGGGAAAAGAGAAATGGAGTCAGATAATTGAAAAGACAACTTAGTGCTCTTCCCTAACGGACAAGCAGAACAAAAAGAAAAATCCCTAGAACCACTAAGAGGAATATGCGGAACCAATTTTTGAAGCACAGCATGAGAAGGGTGCCCCAATCGTTGATGCCATGTAGAAGAGGACGTTCGATCACCAAAAAGAGCAATAGCTTTGGATGGAAATTGAAAGGAGGGAGAAGATGAACGAAACGGATACAAGCCATTTTCACTCTTGCCGTGGAAAAGCGTCTTCCCCGACGATAGATCCTTCACAAAAAAATCAGAGGGTGTGAAAATAAAATAACAGTTATTGTCAGAGGTAAAACGATGAACACTGAGCAAATTATGAGAAACAGAAGGACAATGAAGAACATTAGAAAGAAGGAAAGGAGAGATAGAACTAGAACCAATATGAGAAATTTGTAAACCTGCACCATTACCGACTGACACTTGATCTGTTCCTGTGTACTCATTAGAGATGTGGAGATTGGCTAAGTCATGAGTGACATGAGCAGAGGCCCCACTATCTGTGAACCAAGTAGGGGACTGACTAATAGTTGTTGGATTGGCAGCCAATGCAGTATGCGGAGAAGAGCCACGACCCTGTAAGCAATGGCGGGCCTGATGGCCAAACACACCACACTGATAGCAATTACCCTGAAAGGTAGTATTATATGAACTTGGAAGTGTCCCGGAAGAAAGAGAACCACCACGACCATTGGAAAAGGAACCAGAAAAAGTAGGAGAGGGAGGAGGAAGAGGCAAAAGTCCACGACCACCAGAATAACCACCCCGCGGACCGCTAGAGAAACTGCCCCTTTGGCCAGAAAAACCACCACGTCGGCCGCCGGTAAAACCACTACCACCATGATGGAAATAAGGACCACCGCGACCAAACTGAGTACCTTGACCAGAATGAGAGAAACCACCACGACCAGAAGAAACACCACGCCCACGACCATGATTGTGACTAGGAGTATTAGCATATAACACTGTAGTCGTTGAGTCATTAGGAAAATGAGAACCATATTCCTCCAAGCGGCTTTCAGCACTCAAAAGAAAGGCAACCACATCATCCAAACACATAGGTGTCTCACGGGACTGAATAGAGTTAACAGAACTCTCGAAAGCAGGACCAACACCATTAAGAATGAGATCAATAAAATCATCATCTTCTAGGGCCTTACCAGCAAGAGCTAAATTATCGGCAAGACTATGCATCTTATCAATGTAATCTGTGATAGAAAGATTACCACGTTTCGTGGTCTGGAGTTGTTGCTTCAATTGAAGAATCCTAGAACGAGATTGTGCATTAAAACGTCTTTCCAAGGACTGCCAGGCTGCACGAGCAGTCTCACATCTTGCAACAGTAGACAAAATACCCTCAGTCAAAGTAGAATTAATCCAACTCAGAAGTTGTTGATCCTTCTTCTGCCAATCAGCATATGCGGGATTAGGGGTGACCCCATCAGTTTGAAACTCACCAGGGCAAGGCTTTGTGCCATCAACAAAACCTAACAAATCATTACTCTTCAATAAGGGTAGAAACTGGGCCTTCCAAAGCATATAGTTTTTGCGATCAAGCTTAATAGAAACAACATAAGAGACATTAGGAAGAGAAGGAGCAAGAGAGGAAGACATTCTAGAAGACCCAAAGAAGAGAGGACGAAACAAAGCAGAGGAAAAGAAAACTAGGGTACGTTTCCTCTTTTTTTTTTTTTTTTTTTTAGAGTTGTGGCTCTGATACCATGTCAGAGTTATAATCCTTCCACAATCTATTCTTTATTAACTTGCTCAATATGTATTACAAGAGAGCATATAAAGAGAGGCTTGGCCAGTACAATCCTAGAAACAACAGGAAACTTAACAAGACCTAACTGTACAAGTAAACTTATATGGGCTGCTTGGGCTGCTATGTGGGCTATGCAATTAATGGTGGTTTATCTATTCTATCAATGGTTACAGATTTACCTTTCATAATTCAGGCAGATTTTCTTTTAGCATCATCAAGGGAAACGATTCTCTTGGACAACAAGTGGAATCAAGGAATTCTCAACTGTGTGCCCTGTGCATTTGTTAAAGCATTTATCTCACTTGTGAGAACTACAGAAAATGCTCCAGTGTCTAGTTTGCCTCATATGTTCAGGTTTTTACCTGTTCAGAGCTCTATTTATAAAGAACTAAATGTTGTGAGGGGGTCAATCAAAGCACAGCTGGTTGAGGAAAACATTGTACCAAGTGAGCCGCACATGGGGCAGAACTTCTTTCATAAACCTCGTGAAGTGGGTAGGTTATTGCCTGCCTTTTGGAATATTTTGATCGAGGCGAGGGCTCAAGGGGTAAGTTTGTCAAATCTCTCTTCCCATGGAAGATATGTTTTGTGCCATTCATTTGACACGGAGAAGTATGATGACGTTCTGAAGTTCCTTGAAGTCGAATTCGTCAATGATGAATGGTATGCTAAATGCATTCAGAGTTCCAATCTTGTAGTTGGAGTGTCAGAAGATGTCTATTTGGAGCTTCTACTGTTTATTGCTGACAATTGGAGTTCCAAATTTTTCAACACCAACATCAAGAACATACCACTGATAAAATGTGCGGATCTTCACAGGAATGTCTCTTTGTGCAGTTTAAGTTCAATGCGGATTGGTGAAAAGAAGGTTTGCCTGTCTATTAAACCTCGTCATATCTCATGGCTGATTGACTGGAACAGAGAATTTATATCTGTGTCAAGTCTTCTTTTTATGCCACAAAAAACCCAGATAGCAATCCGGTCATGTTCTAAGAAGGACAAATTGGAGAAATGGCTTGTGAATGAAATGAAAGTTTTTGGTCTAAATGTATACAAATATGCAGATCTCCTTAAAAATTCTCTTAATATTGAGCCGAAACTTGCTGTTGCATTTGCTCACTTTTTACATCAATCATTGAGCGAAGGTTATATCTCGGGTCCTGAAGTTGATCTTTTATGTGGTAATAATATGCCACTTGTGGATAGCTATGGGTACGTAAACAGACAAAGGAGTGGGGTTATTGTCCCTGCCAAGGAAAGCAAATGGTCTAGGTTGACCGATTCAAATCTGTGGAGAGGAGAAGGCTTTGTTGAGTTAGGAGAAGATTACATGAATCCAGGCCATTTTGCAGGTACATATACACCAGAAAATAAGCTCCTAGAGTTCCTCAAAGATCATGCTTCAGCCAAGGACGTCCCTTTTATTTCTGCTCCAAATGCATGTATTCCAACTGTATCTGCACCACTTACGAAGCCAAATGCATTCTTGCTTTTGGACTGGATTCGCCACCTGAATCATGGAATTTATATCCCACCGACGTTCTTGAAATGCTTAAAGGAAGGTAGCTGGTTGAAAGTTACTTTGAATGGCTTTTCTGGTTTCAGGCCACCTTCGCAGTCATTTGTACTTACATCATCATGGGGAGACATTTTGCAGAATGGATCTGTTTTTGTTGATATCCCACTGGTCGATCAGAGTTATTATGGAGAAAGAATTAATGGTTATAAGGAGGAGCTAAAAGCACTTGGAGTCATGTTTGAATATAAAGAAGCATGTGAATTTATTGGGAATCATCTTATGTCTCTGGCAGCTTCGTCCACTTTGACTAGAGGCAATGTATTTTCAATACTACGTTTCATCAAGTTTTTAAGAGTAAAATTTCTTCCCCCAGAAGACTTCATCCGCAGTATTCAAAAAGGACAGTGGCTTAAAACACACAACGGTTACAGGTCTCCAGTTGGATCTGTCTTGTTTGATCAAAAGTGGAGAATTGCATCCCAAATTAGTAACATTCCCTTCATTGATCAGGAGTTCTACGGTGAAGAAATTCTGAATTTCAAAACAGAACTTGAGTTGCTTGGTGTGGTTGTCTCCTTCTACGGAAGTTACCAGCTTATCATTGACTACCTAAAGTCACCTCCATACTTAACTTCTCTGACACGTGAGGCTGTTCTATTAATGCTGCAGATTATGCATGATGATTATGGGTCATCTGATAAACTGGTCAAAGCTTTGAAAGGAACTAAGTGCCTGAAAACAAGTAATGGGTACAAGTCTCCTGGTGAATGTTTCTTGTTTCACCCTGTATGGGGTTGCATTTTACAGGTCTTCAAAAGTCTCCCAGTGATTGATCATAATTACTATGGAAGCAGTGTCCTTTCCTACAGAAATGAGTTGAAGACAACAGGGGTGGTTGTTGAATTTGAGGGGGCTGCAAAAGGTTTTGCTCACTGTTTCAGGCAGTCTGCATCATCAGCTTCCATCACCAAAGAAAATGTTGTATCATTTCTCGCGTGTTGCAGGCAGCTCAAGGGGACTCCTTTTAAATTTCCTGCAGATCTTAAGAGCTGCATTCGTGAGGTAAAGTGGTTGCGCACTCGTCTTGGCGACTATAGATCTCCAAGGCAATGCATTCTCTTTAGTCCTGAGTGGGAATCTATCTCGCCATTATGTCTTCTCCCTTTCATTGATGATTCTGAGAATTATTATGGCAACAACATTCATGAATATAAGAAAGAGCTGAAGATGTTTGGGGTTGTAGTGGAATTGAAGGATGGAGTCAAGTTTGTAGCTTCTTGTCTTTATCTCCGCCAGTATCCGAGCTATATTTCTCCTGAAAATGCACTTGCGTTGCTGGAATGCATGCAGATTTTATTGCAGGAGAAAGATTACTCCTTTCCTGAATCTTTCATGAAGAAAGTTTCTCGAGCATACTTAAAGACTCATGCTGGTTATAAGCCTCCCGGCGAGTGCTTGTTGTTTAATTCCAAGTTTGGTGAGCATTTAAAGAGGACTGATGGGCCTTTCATTGATGAAGAGTTTTATGGTTCTAAAATTACATCCTACGGAAAAGAGCTCTCTGCAATAGGGGTGACTGTTGAAGTGGCAGATGGATGTCCGTTGATTGCTGGCCACGTTGATCTTCATGATGAATTTTCCACTTTTGTTCGAATATATAATTACTTGAGTGAGTTTAAGTGGGAGCCAGACAGTGAGGCTGCCAGAAGGATCAGGATTCCAGAAGGAAATCAGAAGTGGGTTCGTTCTGATGAATGTGTTATATATGACAAGGATGAGCTATTCGGTTTGCAGTTCACTGTTCTGGAGAAATACTTTGAGCAGAAACTACTTATTTTTTTCTCTGCTGCTTTGGGAGTAAAATCCCGTCCTTCAATTGAGGATTACTGCGAGCTCTGGAACATTTGGGAAAGCTCAGAAAAAAGATTGTCGCATTCTGAGTGTTGCAAGTTCTGGAAGTATGTTTCAAAAAACTGGAATAAGAGAACAGAGAAAACTCTTGCTAATGCTTTTGTGAAAGTGCCTGTTAATTCAGGGTCTGATGAAATCTTGTTGTTAAACAAGTGCGATGTTTTCCTTGCTGATGATCTTCAACTGAAGGATATTTTTGAACAGTCTTCTTCTCACCCAATATTTGTTTGGTATCCGCAGCCAAGCTTGCCTTCCTTGCCTCGAACTTCGTTGCTTGAAATCTACAGGCAAGTTGGTGTTCGAACTATTTCTGAATCTGTAGAGAGAGAAGAAGTGTCCCTAGAAAATGGCGTCGAACAAGTGGTAATTCCAAGGGATAATTTGATTGGGAAAGAGCTGCTCAGGCTCATTCTTGGTTTTCTAGCTGATCCCACCATTGAAATGGAAGCAAAAAGGAGGCATGAAGCTGTCCAATGTCTTCTAAATCTTACTGTTATGGAGACAACTGAACCAATCTCTGTAAGCTATAAACTGCCCTTGTCTTCTGGGGAGATTTTGAATGTGAGAGCAAGCCGAAAGATACGGTGGGACAGAGAGAGTTCCAAATTTTTCACACAGAAAATGGACAAGTCTGGTCCTGGAGCACATAAAAATCTACTTGAGTTTGCTACATTTTTCTCTGAGGCAATATCTAATGGTGTCTTGTGGGAGAACATTGATCATATACATGCACTCTCTGAGCTGATCAAAGTCGCCTTCGTGCTAGAATTTAACAAGGAAGCAGTTGACTTCTTGATGAAGTCCAAGAACTTGCAAATCTTCATGGAGGATGAGGAGTTTCTCAAATCTGCCTTCCCTTCTGAGTAGGGAGGTATGCTATGAATAAGTTGTGTTAATGTGTGGTTTGTGTCCTTTATTTACTGTCTTCTATATATCTTGTATAATAGTATGTGATAATGTGTGGAATCGGTGTATATTATTGAATCTGATGGTCTATCAATGCATGCTGTACGTGAACCTTATTTAGTGCTGGTTATGGGGTTTTGGTAATGGGATTCTGTTGTAATTTTGAACAAGTGATAGCTTCTTTGTGTAATTTGAACTATGTGGTATCCTCTTGTATTTCAACTAGGAATTTTCAGACCTAGTGCTACTACTAGTACTATTATTCATCATTTACAAGCAGGTAGAAAACAAGGTCATGGCCACTTACAACCTTTGCTATTGGTATCACTAATGGCACAACGATCCTCTGAACCACCACCACGTCCAATTGGGCAACAAAATTCACATCCTGTTGTAAATATCTTTATTAGTGTGGCTATTCCTGTAATTANATTCACATCCTTAATTACTTCTTACTCTCTTTCACTATCAGTATAATCAATATCATGTAATATATTATATACATCTATGCCTAATAGAAATTAAAATACATTATCTCTGCATGCCTAACATTTGGGCAATTACATTATATAAATAAAGTTGTTGGTTAGACTAAGGCCAGTTGAAATTGAGCCCATATCATAATAATTTACCGTCCATTTTGTCAGTTTGCCCTTTGGAAAATGAAAAGGTGACGAAGAGTCTCAATCAATCTCAAAGACTCAGCGTGCAAAGTTCATGCAAAGTCTTGCTTTTCGTACAAATCCCACTATTTAATATTTATAGTTTAATATATGGTTTTCTTTCACTTTCTTTTCACTTTCTTTGCCTGGTCACTTCCTTGACATTGACAAGCCTTTTCGTTGCCTTCCATGAGAAGGTCACCCTTTTGTTTTGGTTTTTTATTTTTAACCACCGAATTACTGACTATTTTTTAAAATTTATACGTAACCGTAACAGTAAATCGTAGGTGTAACAATTTACTTATGTTATAACATGTATATTATTTAAAATTTAGGGTTAAAAATATTAATAATTGTACTCGTAATTTAACTGTCTTTTAATTTTTATAACAAACATATGTGAGATTTGAAATCTTACTCCCCAAAAATGTAATTCAACACCCTAAAATAATGAATAATGATTTATGACAAACTGGAAAAAAAAAGGACACAAAAAACACAATTATACTGCCCAATCGATTGGAGCTGAACTCTACTAGCTCACAAATACTATATTATAAATTATAATTTAAAATAAAGGTATATAACTAAAAATGTTTTTTCCTTTTTGTTGATGCCAAAGTTGGTTCAATAAGAGATAGAAAATATGAGCTCATTCAATCATGGTATGCAACTTGAAACCTACTATCCATCAAAGTGTTCCAATTAAGAGAGAGAAATAGATAGGTTTGGCAGGGAGAGGGAGGAGGGAAGGAAAATGGTCGACGGTGGTCGTAGAGGGGAGGGAGGTGGGGTATGGGTGTGAAGGGTCAGTGGTGGGGAGGGTTTTGCATCCTCCCTAGTCCCTCCCAATTTTCTTTAATTACTTTTATTTTTTATTATTTTATTATTTTTATTTTTGTATTACTATTTTTAACTATGATTAAAAAGAAGTTGTTGCCCCCATAAAATTGGTCATGTGCAAGTCATCATTTTTCAAACAACCGTTATGATTGAATTGATGAAAAGTTCTTGATTGATACTCAAATTAAGAGTGCTTAATTAGAACACTTTAAATGTCGCATTATTAACTGAAATAAAAGATAAAAGTCGAAAACTTTTACTCAATAAAATTTCCTCACAAGTGTCACGTGACCAATTTTAAACAACGATTAAACTGAATTAATGAAAAGCCTTTAATTAATAATTAAATAAATTAAGAGTCCTTAATTAGAATACTTTAAATAGAAATGCTATGTGCCTTCTCTTTGTGCCTTTTTCTTTGTGTCTTCTCTCTTCTTTTGTTCATTTGACAATTTAATCTCACGATCGGAACCGTTCAATATCAAGATCATCATTTATAGATCAACTCTGGAAAAAATTATCCAAATCAGAAATCGTTTAGTCATCTAATTGTTATCAAATAAATAGATGGTTTTCATAATAGTTAAATTCACCGTTAGTTGTTTGATAACAGTTAGATAACTAAACGATTTTTGATTTGGATAATTTTTTGCATAGTTGATCTATAAATGATGATCTTGATATTGAACAGTTCTGATTGTGAGATTAAATTGTCAAATGAACAAAAGAAGAGAGAATGCACAAAGAGAAGACACATAGCATTTCCCTGCTTTAAATATTTCATTCTCAAGTCTCAACTAAGACAAAGGGGTAAAAGTCATGGCTTTTTGGTTTTTCTTTTTTTGGAAGGCTTGGTTATTGACTCATTAGTAGTGTGACAGTGTCCCACTCCCACCCACATTCTTAGTCATACTCTGTTTGCTCTCTCTCTCTCTCTCTCTTTTTGCTTGCTCAGTTGCTTTGTTTTCGTCTGGAAATAAAGCTGTGTCAGTGTGTGTTGACTTGTTTTGTCTGTACGGAAATGGTGACACCGAGGGAGCACATAGAAGAGATACGGAAGACAAAGTTCTCCATCGGAGGAGAACTCAACCCTCTCACTGAGGATCTTCACCAGGCCGTCAAGAATCTCTCTGCTGAGCTTTATGCCAAGGACGTCCACTTTCTCATGGAACTCATTCAGGTAAATTAATTTGCATTCACAGTGTTCCTATATATACATATATACGTACCCTTTTGATGGCTCTTTGTTTAGTGTTAAAAGTACAGTGCATTATGCATAGCAGGGTTATAGAATTTTGGAGTTTTAGTGCTTTTGTGTTGCATTTGCTTTTGAAGAAATATTGAAAAGTTCAAAGTCAGGTAATAAGCCACATGCTAGACGTCGTAGCATTGATCATGTTATTTGATTTTTCTATATTATGGACCTATGGTTGACTTAATCTAAGAAAATGAATTTTTATGCCATGGTGATTTCTTTGATTAAAGCAAGAGGGTGCCGTTGAACTTGATTTTATATGTATTGTCCAGTATGAGTAATTTAGACTGACCCTTTTTTCGTTACTTCGTATGTGATTGATTTTTCAAAAAACAAAAAATGGTTAATATTAATTAATATACAGAATGCAGAAGATAACGAGTACCCAGAGGGGGTTGATCCATCACTGGAATTTGTCATAACGTCCCGGGATATTACGAACATCGGGGCTCCTGCCACATTGTTGGTTTTCAATAATGAGAAGGGTTTTTCTCCTAAGAACATAGAATCCATTTGCAGTGTGGGACGGTCCACCAAGAAAGGCAACAGGAAGCGCGGCTATATTGGGGAGAAAGGTACATGTAAATGAAATCCCTTAGTTGTGCTTTTATATGTATCTATGCTTTAGTGTCAGAGCTTAGAACATTGGCCTTCAAAATGGATGCTGATGTGCCTAGATGTGCTCCTGTCTTTTTGGGTAGTTTATGCTTTTTCATTGTTGTGCTAATTCAACCAAATTTCTGGTTAATCTACAGGAATTGGCTTCAAAAGTGTGTTTCTGATCACTGCTCAGCCTTACATTTTTAGCAATGGTTATCAGATAAAGTTTAGTGAAGACCCTTGTGTGCATTGCAATGTTGGGTACATAGTTCCTGAATGGGCAGAGAAAAACCCAACTCTATCTGACATAAAACAGATATATGGTTGTGGTACTGCCCTCCCAGCGACAACAGTGGTCTTGCCTCTAAAGCCTGACAAGGTCAAAACTGTGAAGCAGCAGCTCTCTAGCATTCATCCTGAGGTTCTCTTGTTTCTTACAAAGATTAAGAGGCTCTCAGTTCGGGAAGATAATGAGGATCCAAGGCTCAGCACTGTGAGTGCAATAGCAATATCAAGTGAGACTGATTTTGTGACGAGGAAGAAAATTGATGCTGAATCCTACACGCTCCATCTCTCTGCAGATGAAAATGGTAATGAATCCGAAAGAGAATGTAGATATCATATGTGGAAGCAGAAGTTTCCTGTTAGGCACGAATTCAGAGTGGAGAGGAGAATGGAGGTAGAGGAGTGGGTGATCACACTAGCATTTCCATTTGGAGAACGCCTGCATAGAGGAACGAGCTCACCAGGGGTCTATGCTTTCCTTCCCACCGAAATGTTTACAAATTTACCGTTCATAATTCAGGCAGATTTTCTTTTAGCATCATCAAGGGAAACAATTCTCTTGGACAACAAGTGGAATCAAGGAATACTGAACTGTGTGCCCTTTGCATTTGTTAATGCATTTATCTCACTTGTTAGAACTACAGAAACTCCAGTTTTTAATTTGCCTCATATGTTCAGGTTTTTACCTGTCCAGATGTCTTCCTATGAAAAACTGAATGTTGTGAGGGAGTCAATCAAAGCACAGCTGGTTGAGGAAAATATTGTACCAAGTGAGCCACACATGGAGCAGAAGTTCTTCCATAAACCTTGTGAAGTGGGTAGGTTATTGCCTGCCTTTTGGAATATTTTGATGAAGGCGAGGGCTCAAGGGATAAGTTTGTCAAATCTCTCTTCCCATGGAAAATATGTTTTGTGCCATTCATTTGACACAGAGGAGTACGATCACGTTCTGAATTTCCTTGAAGTTGAACCAGTCAACGATGAATGGTATGCTAAATGCATTCAGAGTTCCAATCTTGTAGTTCGAGTGTCAGAAGATGTCTATTTGGAGCTTCTACTGTTTATTGCTGATAATTGGAGGTCCAAATTTCTCTCCACCAACATCAAGAACATACCACTGATAAAATGTGCGGATCTTGACAGGAATGTCTCTTTGTGCAGTTTAAGTGAAATGCGGATTGGTGAAAAGAATGTTTGCCTATCCATTGAACCTTGTCATATCTCATGGCTAATTGACTGGAGCAGGGAATTTATATCAGTGGCAAGTCTTCTTTTTTTGCCAGAAAGCACCCAGATAGCAATCCGGTCATGTTCTAAGAAGGAAAAATTGGTGGAATGGCTTGTGAATGAAATGAATGTTTTTGGTCTAAATGTATACAAATATGCAGATCTCCTTAATAATTCTCTTAAGGATGAGCGGAAACTTGCTGTTTCATTTGCCCACTTTTTATATCAATCATTGAGGAAAAGTTATATCTCGGATCCCGAAGTTGATCGTTTATGTGGTAAGATGCCACTTGTGGATAGCTATGGTTATGTAACCAGACAAAGGAGTGGGGTTATTGTCCCTGCCAATGAAAGCAAATGGGCTGGGTTGACTGATTCAAATCTGTGGAGAGAAGAAGGCTTTGTTGAGTTAGGAGAAGATTACATGAATCCAGGCCATTTTGCAGGTACATATACACCACAAAAACAGCTCCTAGAGTTCCTTAAAGATCATGCTTCAGTCAAGGATGTCCCTTTTATTTCTGCTCCAAATGCATGTATTCCAACTGTATCTGCACCACTTACCAAGCCAAATGCATTCTTGCTTTTGGACTGGATTTGCCACCTGAAATATGAAATGGATCACATCCCACCGAAGTTCTTGACATGCTTAAAGGAAGGTAGCTGGTTGAAAGTTACTTTGAATGGCTTTTCTGGTTTCAGCCCACCTTCGCAGTCATTTGTACTTACATCATCATGGGGAGACATTTTGCAGAATGGATCTATTTTTGTTGATATCCCATTGATTGATCAGAGTTATTATGGTGAAAGAATTAATGATTATAAGGAGGAGCTAAAAGCACTTGGAGTCATGTTTGAATATGGAGAAGCATGCGAATTTATTGGGAAGCATCTTATGTCTCTGGCAGCTTCGTCCACTTTGACTAGAGGCAATGTATTTTCAATTCTAAGTTTCATCAAGTTTTTAAGGGACAAATATCTTTCCCCAGAAGACTTCATCCGCAGTATTAAGAAAGGAAAATGGCTTAAAACACACAACGGTTACAGGTC
Source organism: Purshia tridentata (assembly GCA_003254885.1). Lineage (NCBI taxonomy): Eukaryota > Viridiplantae > Streptophyta > Magnoliopsida > Rosales > Rosaceae > Purshia > Purshia tridentata. The sequence goes on along the minus strand of QANT01002270.1, from coordinate 61,068 downwards.
TCCAGTTGGATCTGTCTTGTTTGATGAACAGTGGAGACTTGCATCCCAAATTAGTAACATTCCCTTCATTGATCAGGAATTCTATGGTGATGAAATTCTTCATTTCAAAACAGAACTCGAGTTGCTTGGTGTGGTTGTCTCCTTCAATGGAAGTTACCAGCTTATCATCGACTACCTAAAGTCACCTTCATGCTTAACTTCTCTGACACCTGAGGCTGTTCTATTAATGCTGCACATTATGCATGCTTATGGGTCATGTGATAAAATTGTTGAAGCATTGAGAGGAAGAAAATGCCTGAAGACAAATAATGGTTACAAGTCTCCAGGTAAATGCCTCTTGTTTCACCCTGCATGGGGTTGCATTCTTCAGGTCTTCAGTGGTCTTCCGCTGATTGATCACAAATTCTATGGAATTGATATTCTTTCCTACAGAGAAGAGTTGGAAAAAACAGGAGTGGTGGTGGATTTTGAGGAGGCCACAAAAGTATTGGCTCGCTATTTCAGGCAGTATGCATCATCTTGTTCCATCAAAAACGATAATGTTGCCTCATTTCTTTTGTGTTGCAGGCAGCTCAAGGGGACTCCTTATAAATTTCCTGCAGATCTTAAGAGCTGCATTCGTGAGGAAAAGTGGTTGCGTTCTCGTCTTGGAGACTATAGATCTCCAAGGGACTGCATTCTCTTTGGTCCTGAGTGGGAATCTATCTCTCCAATATGTCGTCTCCCTTTCATTGATGATTCTGACAATTATTATGGCCAGAACATTCATGAATATAAGGAAGAGCTGAAGAGCTTGGGGGTTGTTGTGGAATTCAAAGAAGGAGTCAAGTTTGTGGTTGCTGGTCTTTCCCGGAATCTAGGCTGCATTTCTCCTGAAAATGTACTTGCATTGCTGGATTGCATGCAGATTTTATTGCAGAAGAAAGATTACTCCTTTCCTTTTGCTTTCATGATGAAAGTTTCTCGAGCATGCTTAAAGACTCATGCTGGTTATAAGCCTCCTGGCGAGTGCTTGTTGTTTGATTCCAAGTTTGGTTTGCATTTAAGGAAGACCGATGGGCCTTTCATTGATGAAGAGTTTTATGGTTCTAAAATTTTATCCTACAGAGAAGAGCTCTCTGCAATAGGGGTGATTGTTGAAGTGGAACATGGATGTCCATTGATTGCTGGCCACCTTGATCTTCATGATGAATTTTCCACTTTTGTTCGAATATATAATTACTTGAGTGAGTTTAAGTGGAAGCCAGAGAGTGACGCTGCCAGAAGGATTTGGATTCCAAAAGGAAATCAGAAGTGGGTTCGTTCTGATGAATGTGTTATATATGACAAGGATGAGCTATTCGGTTTGCAGTTCACTGTTCTGGAGAAATACTTTGAGCCGGAACTACTTGTTTTTTTCTCCAATGCTTTTTGGAGTGAAATCTCATCCTTCAATGGAGGATTACTGCAAGCTCTGGAAGGTTTGGGAAAGCTCGGAAAAAAGATTGTCACATGCTGAGTGTTGCAAGTTCTGGGGGTATGTTTCAAAGAACTGTTATAAGAAAACAGAGAAAACTCTTGCTAATAACATGATGAAAGTGCCTGTTAATTCAGGGTCAGATGAAATCTTGTTGTTAAACAAGTGCGATGTTTTCCTTGTTGATGACCTTCAACTGAAGGATCTTTTTGAACAGTCTTCTTCTCACCCAATATTTGTTTGGTACCCCCAGCCAAGCTTGCCTTCCTTGCCTCGAACTTTGTTGCTTGAAATCTACAGGAAAGTTGGTGTTCGCACTATTTCTGAATCTGTGGAGAAAGAAGAACTGTCCCTAGAAAATGGCGTTGAACAACTGGTTGTTCCTAGGGATAATTTGATTGGGAAAGAGCTGCTCAGGCTCATTCTTGGTTTTCTTGCTGGTCCAACCATTGAAATGGAAGCAAAAAAGAGGCATGAAGCTGTCCAAGTTCTTCTCAATCTTAATATCGTGGAGACAACTGAACCCATCTCTGTAAGCTATAATTTACCCTTATCTTCTGGGGAAATCTTGGATGTTAGAGCAAGCCGAAAGATACGGTGGGACAGAGAGAATTCCATATTGTTCACACAGAAGATGAACAAGTCTGGTCCTGGAAGACATAAAATTGTCATGGAGTTTGCTTCGTATTTCTCTGAGGCAATATCTGGTGGTGTGTTATGGGAGAACACTGATCATATTCATGCACTATCTGAGCTGATCAAGTTCGCTTATGTGCTAGAATTTAATGAGGAAGCAGTTGACTTCTTGATGAAGTCCAAGAACTTGCAAATCTTCATAGAGGATGAGGAGTTTCTCAAATCTGCCTTCCCTTCTAAGTAGGGAGGTATGCTATGATTTATTTGTGTTAATGTGTGGTTTGCGTCCTGTATATATATACTATCTTTGTATAATAGTATCTGATAATGTGTAAAACCGGTGTAAATATATATTCTTGAATCTGATAGTCTATCAATGCATGCTGTGAACCTTATTTAGTGTTGGTTATGGGGTTTTGGTAATAGGATTCTCTTGTGATTTTGAACAAGTGATGGCTTCTTTTTGTAATTTGAACTATGTGGTATCTTCTTGTATTTGTGTAACCATCTATATATGGATCAGTTACTAGATTGCTGTATGGCTAGGTCATTATGAATATTGAAGGGTCATATTAATGATCCTGGATGACTAACACAGTTCCAAGTTCAAACCCAGCAATGCCAAAGTAAATCTTGCGAGACTGATGACGATGAACCGAAACCGGTTGGGCAACACTTTATTTGTTAACTGAAAATTTGTGCGCTTCAAACCCATCTCAAATCTAAAATTCAAATTCTCTGGTAATATGGAAGCAAAAAGGAGGCATGAAGCTGTCCAAGTTCTTCTCAATCTTACTGTTATGGAGACAACTGAACCAATCTCTGTAAGCTATAATTTACCCTTGTCTTCTGGGGAAATCTTGGAAGTGAGAGCAAGCCGAAAGATACGGTGGGACAGAGAGAATTCCATATTATTCACACAGAAGATGGACAAGTCTGGTCTTGGAGGACATAAAATTGTCATTGAGTTTGCTTTGTATTTCGCTGAAGTAATATCTGGTGGTGTGTTGTGGGAGAACACTGATCATATTCATGCACTCTCTGAGCTGATCAAGTTGGCGTTTGTGCTAGAATTTAATGAGGAAGCGGTAGAATTCTTGATGAAATCTAAGAACTTGCAAATCTTTATGGAAGATGAGGAGTTTCTCAATTCTGCATTCCCTTCTGACTAGTTATGTTGTTGCTTTTATGCTTTATCCTCAATTCTGATAGTCTTTAAGTTTATGATTTGAACTTTATTTTGTTTTTGTTGTGGGTTTTTTCTGCTGGATTATCTTGTTATTCTGAACAAGTGATTGCTTCTTTTGTGATATGAACGCTACCATCTGGTATTTTAATAACTATTTAATATTTTCTAATTGATCATTCCTAGATTGCTAAATATCTTACAATAGATTGAATTCTTTTTGTACCAGTACCTCAAGAGGAGTTTCTGTGGAATATGCCTTGGTCATTATGAATATTGCAGCGTCATAATGATCCTTTACTACAGGCCCGCAGTTGGTGGCTAATAAAATCAGTTTCAACTGAAAAGTTGTAGCCAATGTTTTCATATTGCTAGCCAATAAAATTGTGTCGTTTGGAGACCCTCTTTTTCTACTTTGTTTAAATTAAACTTCGATTTGTATGAAAAATAGAGAAATGGATTAGAATCATTCTCCAGACTGCCTTCTATTTCTTATTGATCATGAACTAGATTTGCCGATAACTTTTTTTTCTGTGTTTCTAAGGTCAATCGTATCCTCTTTGTGGCTTCATAGGGTACATATAAATTTTTGTTTGATATTTTTATGCAAGTCATCTTTGGATTGCCGTGCTTTATAGATCAGAATCACAATACATGCTAAGCAGATTGAACTGAGCATTGGGCCTGTTTGTATCTGCAGATGTATATAGGTAAAAGCTTGTCAACTGTGAAGTAAAAGTTTTGATCCCATAAATTTTCTACCTTTGCAAAATGACATGAATTATGAGTCATGCCCACAAATTACAGGAAAAATAAAATCCAAATGACCGAGAAAAAACAAGAAAAGAGATGGAAAGAAAAATTTGAACATACTATCACTACTCTTGCTTGTTTCTGTTGTACAATCTTTAGACCCCAAAAATTTAAAATGTCGGGGTCAAAAATGTATATCAAGTTACCACCCTCTCAACCTTTACCAGAACCAAAGCTCAGATATCATATTAGACAACCACTAAACCCCAAAAGTTTCAATTTTTTTGGGAATGGGTCAATAATGCATATCAAGCTGAAATTCCTAAATTATAATCAAGTGGCTGCAGATTTCTCGGCAAGAATGGAGGCTCTGGTCCGGCGAGAGCTGCAGGCTGCATAGTAGCATCCTTTAATGTCCAATAGATTCTTCATGGCATTTGGTCTTCCCATGCTGAATGCAATTCTTATTTTTCTTCTTCTCCTTCCCTTCTTCTTTTTTTTGCTGTCCTGGCCCTGAAACATGAAGAGCAAAATTTGAGAACAGAATCACAAACCCTTTCTCCATACATATGTGGCAAAAGAGAGAAGGACAACTAATTAATCAAAGAACTTAAGAGTGTACATTATTTTTATTAGCGGCCACTGATGCTATGCTATCCTCATTCGTGATGCTGCTAACCTTACCTGCATATATGCATTACTACAACTGGTTAGATTTATTTCTATGACAATTCAAATTTGCTACAATACAAATTATTTTCACTTTTTTATGTTACTCACTGTCATCATTGTCATCCTCCAAGGACTCGATGCAATAAATTCTGAAACTTGGTGATGCTGGACACATACGTATGTCATTGTTCCTCAGCATAGCCTCTTCATTATCTTCAACCCCTTCCTCTCCATCTGCGGTTTCTTCCAATGCAAAAATCCCTCCTATAAACACAGGGACACTTTTAGCCTCTTGGTCTGCTTGTAATTTCTCTTCACATTTTTGGTCCTCATCATGCTCCTTAACCTGTTTTGTTTCTTTGTCAAACTCTAGCATTACTGGGGCAACCTTGGGCTGTCTCTCCGGTGTTGATGGTTGTACCTTATGAGATGCTATATGAGATGCTACACTGTCCTCCACCGAAGAAGACTGCTGCGAATGATGAGTGGTTGAGTTATGATCCTCTTCCTGACCTTTGTCGAGTAGCTGTCTCGTGGAGAGACTGGGGCCTGATAGCCTCTTCGCCTTTGCATGGCTTCTGATCTCCTCATAGCTTTTCTGCAGGAGTGGACGTATTTTAGAAGGCATGGCTTCGGCTTCTGGGCTGAGCTTCGAGTTTTGGCCCCCCATTGGAGAAGAGATCACAATGAGCTTGGGCCAAAAACGGTTGGGAAGGGATGGATATTGGAGAAGACAATTGGTATAAAAATTATGAGCTAGAATGGAGAATTTGAAATAAAAGGGTTAAAGGCAGTTAATCAGTTAGTTATACGATAAACTTCATGTTCTATGACAGTTGGTCAACAAAATAATAATATTTCATATTCGGTTTTCTTAGTTGTACACTATGTTTTTACATTTGCTTGTGGTTAATTATAGCAAATGGTTGGTGCTTTGCAACAGCTCTGACTATGAAATTATGAATCTCCTATATTTGTCTTCCTGTCTGTACTGATCAGAACAAACTTGCTATTTTTGTAATTATTTTATGCACGTTTTCTCTTTTGGTTTGGGGGCCATGTATTTTCGTTGTTGAAAGAGTCAGTGCCTTGGCAAGAGTCTAGAGAGAATGTATGTCATCAGCTCCTGTTTATCTGCCAACATATGTGCCAGCTTCAACGAAACCTCTAGAACCTCAAATAATGCCATTCTGAGTTCTTAACATAATGGACTTTATAAAAATGAAGAGAATTATAATATATTTTGTCAGAAACAGATAGCTAGCCCAAATTAATTTGAATAGGAATTATAATGATGTTGAGAGTATAGAATCCCATATCGAGAATTTTAATTCTTGTGTCACAATATATAATGTTTCGGAACTCTTTGCTTTAACATCTACATGGTATTGGATTAGACATTGTGACATTGAAAAGACTTTGACTTTTGTAAATTAAGCAAGGAATCCCAAAAAAAAAGACTTAGGTATTAAGCTGTTTTAATTAAAAGCTTATAACTTTTTATAACTGGGAAGGAAGCTGAAATGAACCCATGAGCGGGCCCATGTATATATATATATATTCTAGCTAGCTAGCAAGCTTTTATTTTGGACCTGGTGCTCTCCACAAAGGAATTTCTTTACACAAAGTTGATATATGCTTTGCTTCTTTTATGGGCCTCTCTCTTATGAACGTGATATCTTTGAAAAATCAATTGTCTTTTGATGTGAAAAGCTAGAGATTCCTGTAGCAATGAATCCATGTCCTACCTACGTACCCTTTATCCTTTACCAGCCATTTAAATGTCAAATAATGATGCTTACGCAGTCGAAGAATTAAGTTCATTTTAAAGTTGAGCAGACCTGACAGCAAACTTTTACATCTCTCTCTCTACTAATCTCTCAAAAAGCACTAGGATTTGTGCAAGTACTTTAACTTTCTTCGAAAAAGATTCATTTCCTTTCATGGACTTGGACATGGACATAGTACATGCATGAAAATCATCTTGGAAGAAGTTTTCTATTAATGCTGCATTAAGATTTAAGACTCAGAGGCATCAAAATCTAGTGCAGCCACTGATCGATTTCTTCATCACCTGCTTCACCATGACTTGAAGACACTTCTGTGATTCCACTAGAACTTGAACAAGATGAAGAGGAAGATATAGGACTTGTATTAGTGTGAGGCTGCTGATCAGCATTCTTAAATTTGATGTGGACAATCTCATCATCATTCTTGCAACTTCTTTTTTTCAAAAATATTCGACACAGAACCCAATTTCCCTTCTGGTCTAACAAATTCTGCAGAAAATTAGTAAAAGTGTCAAATGACGAGAACTCTTTATCACTAGATTAAGAAACAAACACATTTGTTCACTTCCTTATTTGCGTGAACAATATGCATGTAAACTCACCTCAGTTGGGTCCTTTGTTTGTGGTTGTGGGGAGTTGAAAGCTGTAGCAGTTCCTGAATTGTCAAGGCAATATTCATGCATGACCCAATCAGTCTTGAAACCATGTGGAGCCTTCCCTCTGTAGAAAATTAGAGTCTTTTTCTTCCCTACAATATGATTTCTCATTGAAGATACAATTTTCTTATCTGAACCAGCTGCTTTCCAGTACCCAGAACTAGTCACTCTGTTGGTTCTGTTCCCATTCCTGTACTTTGATTCCTTGTTGCTGAAGAAATACCTCTCTTGCTCCAAATCACCTACACACAGACACAGACCACACATAATTATCAGAAAGCTAGCTATATATCAAGCAATTAGAAACATTAAACTGTGCAGACATTTATAAGACAATATAATAAATAAGCAGCAAAGTGCAGTACTACTATAGGCCAATCAGGTTAGCTCAAGTGGTAAGAGAGATCGGGTGCGAATGAGTTGAGATTAGAGTACTATATTTTTCACTGACCTGGCAAGTCCCAAGGATCATACATGCAAACATTGATCTCAGGAATTATGGAAGCAGGTAGTGGGCATGAAAAGACCTTGCATCTCAGGTACTGAAACACAAGCTCTTCATCTGTGGGCTGGAAGCGAAAACCAGGAGGCAATCTGATCGCCCCATTTCTAACAAAGTTGAATTTGTCCATATTAATATTGAAAGCTCTTTTCTTGAAACTTAATTTGGCCTCTGTCAACTGAGCTGGGAAGGAAAGGCCAAGAAACCATGTTGGTTATTTATAGTCCAACACAAGAATTTGGAAAGAGATCTTTTGAGTGGTTAATCTTGTAGAAGAAAAAAAAGGAAAAAGATTCGGTGTGAATGTTGAATGAGACCGACAAGTACTAGATTAATATTTTTGATATTTGACAATTTACAAAAGAAGAAGCTTTACTTAAGTTAAAGATCATTTTCTTGTTTTCTATATTATACAATCTCTGTAATTTTTGATACGAAGTAAACTCCTATATCTCATGTGAAAGGTACGTTAACAAGAAATGAAAGAACATTGGGGTTTATAGTATATTATATTGGAATTGCTGACGAGGACGCCTTGGTGAAAATCTTGAAGGTAATTAGGTCCACATTTCACTTGTAAATTAAAATGAGTAGGTGGATATTTTCTCGTAGAGATGAAGTCACCCCATGTCATGCTTACCCATTAGATGGAAAAATAAACAAATTAAGTTATTTACCTCAAGTAATTAAATTAAAATTTTTTTTTACCAAAACACAAGTAAATTATAAATATGTAAAATGAATAACACATAGAAATGTTAAGAACCTAACCACCAAAGTCTAGAGAGAAGGCAAGCCCAATGAATTCATCCATGTGTGAAGTTTTATGTTAAAGAATTGCTATTAGAAGTGGATCGCTTAGCTTATATATTTTACAAATAATTACATTAACTACGTACAAAACTTGTATCGAGATACATAATTTCAACCGATTTAACGTACTCGCTCTTAATTTTATAAATGTCTTAATTAGTATTATAAGATGATTTCTCTCATCCATACTCAATACGGACAAGATCTTATACATGAATCAATATGCTAACCTAGTAATTTATATAAGAAACTTATCCGGATGAGAATCTACACGAGAATTCAGAATCCTATAGATAAATCATTTACGCACGAAAATTCTTGTAAAAAATTGACATATAAAGATTCTTATATATATAATTCCGTCTACCACCGAGTAAGGGCGCCAGAATCACCCATCATATTCATCCATATAGAATACGTACCATATTACTAAACCAAAGAATTTTGATGTGCGGATTAATTGATTAAATGCTGGATTTGATTTGGGTCGTATTCTTCGGAGCTAGATGTTTTTGTTGCACTTAGACTTGCAGAATAAATGCCTTAGGCTCCACAATAGCCTAATATACTATCGCAGTTGACTGATCGTCTCCAAAAGCAAAATTCCATGGACCACGTACGCAGACTATTTGGGCCATTATATATAATATAAGTATACCTATTTTTTATTTTTATGAAACAGTTTGATAATTGATTAATAGATTTTAATTATGTAGATTATTTTTATTAAAAAGTCATCATTTTAAGTGTGTTTAACTATTTACTGCATTAATCATAATGAGATGTTTTAATAGTTTCGTTTACAAAGATGTTTTTAATAAATGAACTTCACAAACCATACCTCATAATATTTAAAATGAGGCTATACCTCATTACTTGTACATTTATACGTATATATCAAAATGAAAAGAACAAAAATTAATCAGTAAATATATGTCATACAAGCTAATAAGTGAGCTATGTTGATAATGATACTATGACTCCAAAATCAAGCACAGTAGCCAGTTCTTGATTCGTTACAAAGATGCCTATAGCTTTGCTTTTGGTTGTTCTTCTCTCAAATTAAATTTATTTTCTTTGGTAGTGGTTTAATTTGGACTTAAATTAGTATAACTACTACTAACTTTTCTTTGTATTATGGATCGCTGACACATAAAGGTCACAGCCACATTTAAAAGGGCTTTCTTTGAATAATTGTTTGAATGAAAGATTATAGCCACAAAAGCTAAACCATGCTTTTAGTAATAAAAAAAAGGCTAACCAAACCAAACCAACCAAACCCTATTAGAGAATACGTACCTAGTCAACTCAGATTGGTACTAAGTTTTCTTCACTGTGAAGATGTAGCTTTAGTTCTCTTTCCATGCATGCATATGATGCAAATGTTATTAGATTTCATTTGAGCTCCAAAAAGCAGCCAATTTGTTAATTAAATTAACAAGGTCTCAAGCCAACGCTTGAAACACAGCAACAAAAGTTAACATTGCTTGTTTTGTTATGCATGCCTTATGGCTTCACACATGGGCCTCATTGCTGTTTCCTCTTTTCACTGAATCTGAGCATGTCCCTTTCAATAATTGATTTATAATTCACTAAGTCATATATTATCAATTTATCAAAGGGCATTTGATTATTGGACTAGTAGAGAAAGGTTAATGGTGGAGAAGAAATGGAGCTTTAATTTGCATGCCCCTCCAATAGTTTATGTATATATGATTCTCATTAATTATTTGTTTTTTCGGTGCATCATGCATGTGTTTAGTATCAAAAAGTTAAGCCCCAAGAAAAAGGAAGCAAATGCTTAATGCATAAGAAATTAATTAAAATCTGTCTTTTAAAACACTTCGCCTAAATTTTTACTTTACATGTTTGTATGGATAAAATAACAGGATGTGAAACCATTTTATAAGCATAAATTAGTTAAATGCTCTTATTATTTCATATAAAGAAAAAATTTGAAGATCCTCAATACCACTATAACCTATAGGGGAAAAATAACAATTAGGAAAACATAGTTATATAAATATGACAACAAGTATGATAAGAATTAAACTATTTTTTTACCATAATATAAACCACATCTCTGATAGAAAAAGAATTATAGCGAAAAACAAAAGATTTAAAACATCTAAAATTCTATAAAATCTTCTTAATTTTCTTTGTTTTTTAATTAATTCCACTCTCTCAAAGTCTTTTTTATTTTTATTTTTATTACAGGTTAGGGGAGAGAGGAGTGTTCAAACTCGAATGTGTAAAGGAGAGCTTTTGTCATTGGCCAACTAGCCAAACCCAATTCACCACTCTCTTTGAGTCTTTTTCCATATTTTAAAACCAATCTTTTGTTGCCATTTGCTCATAATTTCAAAAAGGATTTAATTTCACTTTTGGTCCTTGTAGTTTGAGTTAAGTTTCACTTTGACCCTTGTAGTTTCAATTGTTATGACTTTGGTGTTGTAGTTTATAAATTATTACAATTCAAGGACATGTTAATATTTTTCTCAATTAGTGAGTTAAATTAGTTATTGAATCACTAATGATATGTAAAATACATAATCAAAATCAAAATGATTTGTAAATTACATTACCAAAAGCACAAGAAATTTGATAATTTGATGAATGAAAAAGGCTAAGATGTCCTTGAAATGCAATAATTTATAAACTACATAACCAAACTCATAGCAATTGAAATTACATGAACTAAAGTAGAATTTAACTCAACTACAAGGACTAAAAGTGAACTTTAGGGCCTATACCACCTTCTAATTGGTCTGAACTCACATCCTTTTGGGCCTCGGAAAAGAAAAAATTGTAGCATAGTGGGCCTCCATCGTTTGGGATCAGCTTTCTTTAGCCCAACAATTTCAGTCCCTTATTTGTTGTTCGGGCGCTTATGGCGTTTAGGCTTAGGGTTTTGCAGAGCGTGAGAGTGAAATCAAAACTGAAGAATTTAGAGGGTTTTAGCTAAATAGCAAGCACAAAATTCCATGGATCCCTCAGTTTTGAACAGCCCTGAAATGGTTCAGTTCATGAATGTACGTTCTCTTATTCTTTTCCCCTGTTTGGTTACCAAGTAATCTAATGAGGAATAAAAGAAAGTGAAATGCTTTGAATACTATAAATTTCTCTGCATTTATATCTTTCTTGATTTTGTCTTTTATGGAATGGAATTCTGTTCTCAAGTAGTCCTTGGATCCTAGTAGTTGTGGTTGAAATTGCTCTCTATTTGTGCAACCAAAAAAGGGGTTTTTTGTTTTGTTTTTGTTTATATCTATATGTTTAGTATTGCATATTCTACAGTCAAGCTGGAATTTTGATCCCAAGTTTCTGTGCTGCTTCAAGTTATCTTTTCTGAATTTGGTTCTGGCACCTACTGCTGTTTTCAGTTATTTAATCCAAACTGGTTAAACTTTGTCCAACTTTGTGTTTGCAAATACACTGACTGATTATTTACATGTATGTCCAAGTTTTTTCCCTAATAAGAAATTTGTAGTTTTTGAGTTACCTCTATATTTATGAATCTGTTATACTATTTTGTTTTTGAAGTCTTATGGTGAAAAGCTTTATCTTCCATAGTGACCACTTTGTGTAAAATTGTTCAAGCCTAAAATTGTCTCCTGATTTCCCTTCCTAGATTTCCATTAGTGGTGTGATAGCATTTCACCATTTAATTTCAAATTGATGGTGGTACATTTTTTGGGGGAAAAAAAAGATTAAAATTGGTGACTAATTAAGATGTTGCCTACATATTCACTATGTTCTGGTGATATGCACTGGTAGCTTTGTCTAAACGATGCAATGTTGTTCTTGTCTTGAAAAACCAGTTATTATGTGATTATTACTACATTACTGATGCTGGTGCTGCTAGTTTGTTACATGCTCTGCCAATATGCTTGTGCCATTGACAGTTTCTGTTTCTGAAACAATCTTGTGCTTGCTATGCAGGAAGAGAAGCAAAGATTAATGCTCACTCAGACGGTGGCAAAGGTTACAGATATATGTTGGGACAAGTGCATCACTGGTACGCCTGGGAACAAGTTCAGTTCCAGTGAATCAGCTTGCCTCTCAAACTGTGCCCGGCGTTATTTGGATATGACTATGATCCTCGTGAAACTTCTTGAGAACATGCAGTGAAGGTCTAGAAGTTTGACGTGCCATCATAATTGCAAGATGTGGTGCATTTTTGCTTCTGGAAATTGGTTAAATATCGGTTGAAAGTGTTCTGTAATTTGGAAACAGATTTTATTTTTTCCATTTTCGTGAAACTATTGTTTTGGATACCTATTCCAGCACTTTTTATATCAATTTTAATGGAATATTTCATATTGCGATGAATGAATTGCATTCTGGTTTCTCGTTAATGGTTGCATGTTGCAGCCTAGGCTGTAATTTGCTGCTTGAGATATGGAAATTTTCAGCAAGCAAAATTTCATTTATGATTCTGAATTTGAATCATAAATGAAACCTACACACTTTGAATAATCAAGCCTGAATGTTCATGAATTCTTTATGTTACATTAAGTGCTTGAGCTTGGGTTGTTTGCAGTCCTCCTTAGTGGACTTCAGTGTGTAAGCTGCATAGGCAAAGTAGGCTCTTACTGCCTCTATTACTGCCACAACACCTTGCTTAGCCAAAAGACAAAGGTAAAGCAATCCTATAACATAGGCAATCAATTTGCTCATATACACCATCTAACTGAGGTGGTTAAATTACAGGTGAGGGAGAAAAAGGGAAGACCCGAATATATACCCATGATGGCACACATTGGAAAGAATTAATTGCCCAAGAGAGTCGGTCTTTCTAATTACACACTTATCAAACAATAAAACACATCTTAACATTGACAAAGATTGCCTTTCCTTTTGTTTTCTTTAATATAATGCCGTCTTCCTGTTTATTTGAATATTTAAGAATTTATCGGAGACACTCCGGTCTCTGCTGTGAAGTTGCCATTGATTCCATCAGTGACCCGCCTTGAGTCCCCAACTCCAGCTGCCATAGCAAGAACTTCGGGTGATATATTTAAAGTTCCACTCCTCCTTCCCCAACTAGAACGCCTTGAATGGAAGGCACCATCTCTCTCTGTGCTCTCTGTTGGAAGGGTCCTGCTTAAATCTAGGGATGCATCAGCCTCACTCAATCGATGGCCCTTGCTTTCTACGTCATCGTTGCTAAAATGTCCTTCATAATCACCTATCTCGCCTGAGGCCTCTTCCCATACTGGCTTCCTCCCCATCTCTATATCACTAATGGCTTTTCCCATGATAGGATTAACAAAATTGGCGCCTACTGGTGTAGGAGGAATTGCATGATCCGTTTGAACTTTTTCCCTGAAATTGTTCCTGGATGGAGGGATGCTTGTGCAGAATATCTCCATGAAGTTCTGAATTATCCCTTTGTTGAATGGGTTGGCTCGTGCATCATATCGGTATCTAAAATTTTCATATGTAGACTGCCAAAGAACAATAAATCAGAACTCAGAAACCAGAACTTCAGAAGTGTAGATGAAATTACATATAGTCCATATACACCACACTACATAATGATTTTGAGGCGAATGGACCCTCCCTGGTTTCTTGTTATAATGATGACTATGCAGTGTGCATTATTTGTTGATCATAGGGGTGATGACTACAGAAGAACCATAATTGGGATTTCAGGATAATAAGAGTTTCTTACCTGGTTTGTGCTGATGAGATATAAGTGAAAGCAAGAAAGGCCACCAACAAACCAGGAAGCAATGAAACTGTAAATTATGAGAGCAATGGAGGCAGGAGTCTTGATCATTGCTTTCCAAATTGATATCCCCTCACCGTTCATGATTCTCTTGACGTAGACCCAGCAAAACACATGTACATATAAACAAAGAAGAGTTGCAGAGAAGACAAACAAGAAGAAGAACCTGTAATTTCGCTGCATCCAAAACAAAAGGCAGTTTATTATGTAAATAAACTTGAGTAATTGTTTTAAGTTCTTGTGATTGTGCTAATCAATTATAAATTAGTCGTCCACTCAAACTAAGCAACCCCACCAAATTAACAATATATAAATAAAATTGCAGCAAAGTTTAGGTCTGTAAAGCACTGTTCTCCAAAAGCCACACTAGATGGGATTTAGTGACTTATATCAAGCATAAGACTGTGTGAGAGAATGTCCCTTACCAATCCAATACACTGGCCAACCCAAGGACAGTGATGGTCAAATCGCTGCACACAGTTATTACATATGGAACAGTGAGAACAACGGGGAGGTCTGTAAAGCATGCAGGTGTCACAGTACTTGATCTTCACATTTATGCCATTGACAACTACCTCCTTCATGCGTGGAAAACGCGACTGTGGTGTTTCACTAGACCCGACCTCTACACTGCCATCAAAATCATCTGGCTCTGGAGGGTGAAGATTACGAGGTATTATACCAGGATCTCTTGCTGAGGTTATTAGAAGAAGAACCAATACCTGAGAAAACAAATATATGTGTGTCTATTCAGGGTAGAGTAAGTAAGTATTGAATTTTTTTAAATGATCTCACTTATACCTAGCACCAACTTTGCCAACTCTTTGAACCTAATTTTGAAATAATGATATCATTTTTGAAAAATATAGTTCTGGTTTCCATGTGACAAACCAAAAGCCAAAAACAAGAAATATAAAAGTGCCATACTGGAGATGGAAATCGGTATGCCACATAGCTAAGCAACTGTTGATAGTGTTTAGATTACAGTTGGTGAACATAATGTAACCAATATGTTCCAATTTTCAGAGAGTGGAGCAAATTATTTCATGGTTAGGTCAAAGCATAATGTGAGAATCATACAACTAACTACTCCAATGCCAACTCCCTAAAATGGCACAGTGTGGAAACTACAAGTGTAGAGAACTAAACAATAAAAGTTACAATGAAACTTGGTTATTACATTCAATTATAAGCTATGCTGCATACTGTAGACGCATCATAATTGGATTGGTAAATTCAAAACTTGAGCAGGAAGGCATATGTACAATGAAACTATAACAGAATTCATATAGGCAATAGACTTACAAATAGTGTCAGTACAATAACAGCGACCATTACTGAAATTCCTAAGTGATCAATGAGTTTTCTGGCTACAAAGCCACAGAAAACTGCAACAGGGCCAACAATGAGGATTATGGTTAACATAAGAGATCTCGCATCAGGTCCGAATATAAGCCTTCCATCAAGGAAAAATATCTGCAGAATGGAACAGCCAACAAGGGTTTGAGTAAACATAAGTGCATTATGACAACAAAAAAACACGAGTGCATAACCAAAAGGATGCATATGCTGTCACTTATAAGAAGAGAGAAACAAGAAGCAAGGCTTTTTAATTGTAATCACAATGACTTTAATTTACAGAATCCTCATATATTAAAAGGAAAAAGAATCCATAAGAAAGGATATCTTCCCTTTATGCTACAACGGGTCGATGAGCAATAAGCGTACACTAGGGTATATAAGGGGTTTAAAAAAAAAACAAAAAGGAGAAAAAGAAAGAGAGATAATTAGTTGATTTACACCTAAAATCAAAAGCCCCAATGGTCGTGATGTACAGTGACCAAAATTTGAAGCTGAAGCACAAAATTTGGCCCATCCCCTAAGTGTTCTACGCAATAAGTCAAGCTAACTCAAGTCCATTCAATCACCAAATTGATTGCCACCCCCAACAAGCAATCACAATCGAAATCAATGAACTCAATTCTGTATATTTCAACACCTTCCAAATCAAAAAGCTACAAGTTTCAATCAAACACCCAAAATAAAGAAAGCCCTTTCAAATTCAGCAACTGGGTATGACCAACAAACAACAAAAGTGAGCAAAATCGAGAAAAGCAATCATGTTCTGGTCTCGGCAAAACTCAACATATAACACACGACCCAAGTAAGAGTGAGAGAGCTTACATTGCTGCCTTTCCAGGTCTTGTAAGTTCTGACCAGCGGCGGCCCATCGGCAGATACGGCCGAGGCCCGAGGGCGCTGATGTGGCGGCTGCGCCTGCATTTCTGAGTCAGGGAGTCGAAGAAATGAAATATTAGAAAGTAAAAACTGAAAACCAAAGTCAAAGGAAGGCTGGTCTTAAATGTGGGCTCAAAGCTGACTTTTCTCTTCTCATTATCCGCAGCATCCTCTGCAAGACTGTAAATAGTATTTAGAAGAACTCTTTACTCATTAGGTGTCAGATTCCGGCAACACAGCTTAGGTGGCAAAGCAGTCAGTCAGTCACCGGTGTAGAACTGGTCAAGCAGTGCAAGTGTGCAACTACGTATTCAATATTATATACATTAGTCCATTATACATTTATACATATGCATATGATATATACTTATGTATTTTAGCATTATATTCCATTTGGGCTGTGTTTGAGGACAAAGTCACTGACCATGACTCATCCCTCCTCCAAATCCAACTGTGTCAAACATGGGTTCTGGGATATTAAGCTAATAAACAAAGAAACAACAAGGCGTGGATGGGCAAGGTTGGGTTGTGGGTAGAAAGAAGAGATCTTGGGCATTTTGGTAGGGGGTCCAACACATGAAAAATTCTCTCAGTCCAGTCTGTCTTATGGGCCTAATCTGATTTCTTTCTATGGTTTAGTTTAAGCTGGCAAACAAAATCAGTGAAGACAATTGTGATTTTATATAATTTCAATAATGTTTAATACTCATTTTTGTTAATTAAGTCATCAAACTCCTCAAATTACGTCATGTTTGACACTATAAAATTTTTGTCACTTTACCCTACAAACTCAATTTCGTATGAACAATTTATCTTAAAATTTTTTCATTAGTTTTGATATGTGACGTGCCAACTCAGAGAAGGCATTTGTGATTTTAATCTACAAAACAAGGCTAACAAGCAGCACCAGCTACACAAACAGATTACCCATCAACTAAAGTGATTTGGGCCTTTGGGTTTACTTATACTGAACAAGAAGTCATTGGGCCTTTGATTTATTTCTTCTGGACTGGAAGTAAAAATATAAAATAAAAACAAAAAGAGGTCCTACCGGGAGTCGAACCCAGGTCGCTGGATTCAAAGTCCAGAGTGCTAACCACTACACCATAGAACCAGATGGTAGAATGTGCTAAATTTCTTTATCTATATCTCTATTTTCACTTTTTTGCATTTCTCATTCTTAAATACATTTGTTCTGATTAACACACAAAATGGTTTGCATTCCGTTTTTTTTTTTATTCCTTGTTACAAGGGAGACTAAGGTCCAGGGAGGACGAATATTGAATATCATTTTTTTTTTTTTGGTCAATAAAATTTGACCTTACATATGTGAAAGTAAATGCTGTATATCACCAAAGTTACAACCCTTTCATTTTGAATGTGCAAAGGAAACACATGAAGTCTTTTTACATGCTTAAGAATATATTTTACTTGGTTAATTAATAAATAATAATTTCTATGCTCTCAACCTATAATTTATCGATAAAACTTTGACACTATAATGACCCAGTCATTTTTGTCTCTTGAAAAGTTACATAGGTAGATAAGGTTGGTTTGTACCTTATTAGACAGATATTGGACAAAAAGCAATTCAATAATGAAATTGCTTGACATCATATGATCCATATATATATGAAGGGACTGATGATGAGGATAAGAGGGTCGTCATAAAGGATGCCTAATCCAATATTTAGTCCTATAATTAAAAAGTTGAGTGGGATCGATCTTACGACATGAGGCACATTGCAAACAATAGACAAAGCATCGCTGATAACTCCTAAGCAACCCAAGTAACAAAGAAGATAATGCATGCATCATCCAGGCACTCCCATAAAAATTGAAACCACAAATATTTCAGATATATATGAGATATATATATATATATATCTAACACACACCATTTTTATCTAGAAGTAGCTAGTCGTACTATTACTACTACTTGATCATGCAAATCATATATTTCTTTAATTTGGAGATATATTTGGTCATTGATCCCTAAAGTTAATATATGATACTCATGGACCCTCAAATTTTGTGTATTGGAACACACCTCATAACGCACAAGGTACACAATCAATATCTTCGGTACTGCTCCTCAAATTTGATAATACCCAAGAAGAAAAAAGAAACTTAAACTTCTTCTATGGAAACAATTTAAATATGGATCTTTTCGATCAATTCTTACCCTTTAATTGTTAAGTATATAGAAGGTTATGTATATATAGGTAGTGGGATATTCTTTGGAGGTTCATGTCCTGTTTTCACCGTACATAAAGATGGCTATAGAGTCAAAGACAAATAGGAAGCAATGACTATATTTAACTATATGTATATATATATATATATATATATATATATATACGCCTACCCTAGCTAGCTAGTTGCTTTCATGGAGCTTCACAATTTTTTCTCCCAAAATTTTGAAAAGAAAATAAAACTTTGAATGATTTTTTAGTCAAAGACAAAGTCAACACACCTCTAATCGAAAACCTCATACGTGCAGCCCCAGTAAAAGCAACCCTTGCTAACTATCTAATATCATTTTTAATTAATTATGGAATGAAAAAGGTTGTGATCGATATTGGTATAATTAGCTGTGAATTAAATACGTGATCATCTAATAATTATAGTGATTTTTTTTCTTCACTTTTCTTCATGCAGAGACGCTCTATATAGCCAACATCTATATATAATATGTGTCCAGGTGGCCCATTTTGCGTATCAAACTCAAAGTTCGAGAAGGAATGGGAATTGCCAATGCTAGCTGCATACATTAATTATACAAATCAATCATTTTTGAAAGAAACATGCATGATTAGAATACCAGCTGTTTCCCTACAAGGAAAGAAAAGAAGAATTAAGGTTGAATTAATATATTTGGCCAAAAAAAAAAAAGGGTTGAATTAATATATTTTAATTAAGACAGGTGATATAGCACTAAAAAGTAAGACCACCTGTTTGACTAGTATTGTTTTCCTTAATCATTCATCGATATATATCTACATCGCAATAATTAATAATCGAATCAGACGCTAGCTAGGAAGCATGCATTCGTGGAAGATTAGTTAGACTGCATGCAAGTATTAAACGCTAATAATTAATGGTTTCACTAATGCCAAGTGGAAAAGAACTTGCATCAATTATTAAACCCTTTTTATGATTATTGATTAAGTCTTAATTAGATATATATTACAAAATCGAAATCTAAAACAAAAAATTACAAATAAATCAATAAAAAATTTGAAATACAATTTAAGTTCCTATAATGGTCACCTCCACATATTTGCTAAATACATAATAGTCAATGGCTCATATCCCAAATTAGGAGGCTAGCTCTATACTATTCCCTTCATAAATAGTTTGATTCAATTTAAAATATTGACGGTCACAAAGTTACCATGCCAATTAAAAAAGCGATAATTGTGTGATGGTTAAAAATTAAAAAAGGGTAACTATGTGACATTTACCAATTAAAATTAGTAACCTACTGTACTTGATCAGTTATTATTATTTTTTGTCATCTTCACTTTTTGAACAAACAACTTTAAGATTAAATTTAAAAATATTGATAGATGAATCTAGAGTACAAAAAAATAGCGAGGGTGAGAAAAGTAAGTCCAGGTGGAGTGATTAGACTGAAGATAAAAATAACCACTCAGTAACTAGTGGTACATGTTTTATGTGAATAATAACCTAAAATTAAAATTTATCTTATCACAAACTTTCTTATTAACTCTTTTTTTTTTTTTTGATACTCATTCTACATAATTGATCGACATCAAGCACTTTTCAAAGGTTGGGTTGCGCTAATATACAATTTCTGCTCATAGAAAAAGAAATTGTGAGATGGATGGTGTCTGATGACCTACATATAATATTATATATTGTTCTATTTTTTTTTTGTTAAATCGAAGAAAATCGAATAATATAGACTTAATCTAATTATAACTGGGTACTCTATTCACATTCTAAGTTAGAGTAACCCAACAGCTTAGTATTGCTCCATTCCTGATTGACACAATACAACCATATATTTTATCTAAGAATTTTTCATTCTATCTCATCCACTTTGAATGTGCTTGATCGTGTGTGTATTAGGGCTGGCCCATGTACTAAAATTATCTTGGAAAAGTGAAAACCAATGGGCTTACTCAGGTTTTTTTTTTGTGCGCCACTAATTACTCGATCAGGTCAATTATGCAGTAGTACTAGTACTACCACCTCGGAAATAATCGAATCATTCCTGTAATTATATTTAAAAAATGACTGATCACTACATTACACATATATATGACATATCACATCCAGCACACCAACGGTAATCACCTGACCTTGTCATAAAGGATATCTGGATCGATTGCTTTCCAAAAACTATTAAGATAATGGACATTAATTAATTAATTTAGTAATCCGAAGAGGCACACACCAAGCTAATCTTAATTATTCGAACCCATGATAATCGATGATATACTTGGAAATCTTATCATCTCCGGTGGACCATATTCTAACCCCACACCTACCACTTCCGAGCCCATCTTTATTATTTTAAAGATATATTAAAGGAAATCCCGCACAGCATTTTAAAAATCCCAGTTTTCTTTCATTTTCTATCCAGCCAAACACACAAAACCCTTGCTTACTGTTAATAACATTGACGAGGGAGCAACTCAAAGGAGTTGTGGAATTTTAATATAAGCCAGAGGTAGATACATATAGTTGTCATTATATCAGAAGCTGCCATTTGGAACAATCATAACATGGCTTTGAATGCCCTGTTCACGCGTGACGGTCAAAAGCTGTATGAGATAGAGCGCAATACCATCTTTTTCTATGCTAATTAATCGCCCACCAAAAAATTGAAAGGAAAATTTCTTTCTGACTTTATATGTTACACATGTCGTGAATTGAACTCAAGGAATGACAACTTTGCGCAGTAATTAAATATGCCTTGTGTATATAATAAAATTATTACGAGTAATGCTAAAAAAATCACATTAATTAATTATACTGTTAATTATATTTCTTATAAAATTGAGAATTACTTACATATACTAGGCAGGTTATTTGCGTATATAGGTGGGTTTCGTGTGAGTCTTACTTTCGCAAAAGAGTAATGCGCACTATATATACCAACAATATATTAAATGCCAAAATTTTAGATTATGACCGAACCTTATTTATTTTTAACATATAAAATAATAATGTTATATCAGGTGTCGTATTGGTTTTTGTAGCACGAAGAAAAGCTGAACAAAATGAACAAGGAATGAAAATTCCTTTAAGCTTACTGATCGATCCAATACATGAAAGGGAGATATCAAACTCCTCACCTTAATTTCCTTATACCTAACGCAAAACTAGGGAAATTTTCTAAATTCTTGTCAGTTAGAAAAATTTTTGATGGCTCGATCTTGTGTTATTAGTGTGAAAGATGGATTTTGGGTGTCAGAAATATAAACGTGACATAAATAGTATTTTACAATAATTACAGGCCATATATAGGGTTTGGCGGTTGTAAATATGCATGAAAGTACTGCCAAAACCAAAGGGGTGGGATACCAAGAGAAACGGCTTCAAGTAATAGAAAGTGATGAAAAGGAAGTGGCTGAGGAATAGTCACGTGAAAGAGGACGTTGGCCTTTGGTAACCTTTTCTTGATGTGTAACGTATGTGTGTTTTGTGTTGCACAAATAGTGTTAAAAATACCGACTCGCACTGTTGAGTTGGCATGCACACAAGTTCATTCTTGGGTCATGTGGGTGCATGGCCTTTTTGTACTACGGCCACCTACTGCTAGGTGCCCAATAAATTAAGTAATCATCATTACTCAGCCTTCATGCAACAACAAGGACCGAACTTCTCTCTATATATATGGAGTTGTGTTTAGAGTTGTGGCATCACTTGGAAGAGCTAAGCTAGAGAGAAGGATATAGGGCTTCTGTACACTTGTACTATATTTAGAACCCTGTTTTCAATTCCTTCACTTCTATAAATATATTCCATTTGCTTCACCGTCCCAAATTAAGAGACTTCCATGGCGTCTAGTACATCTCACAGCCCATGGGCTTTTGCGTTTGGAATCCTAGGTACAAATATATTAAACATTGATCCTTCTATTAGTTTTTAGTTTCTTTATGGGAAATCTCTCAGAAAAAAAGAAACAATATTAGCCTATATATTAACTTTTCTTGTTCTTTGTCAATATAGGTAACATTGTCTCCTTCGTGGTTTTTCTGGCTCCAGTGTAAGTATCATCTTCAAGAAATTTAAAAATAATATCAACTAACTATATATTTAATAGTATTTCGAGAATGATTATGCAGAACTAATTTGCGATTACTCTGTTTTTTCAGGCCGACATTTTACAGGGTGTATAAAAAGAAATCAACAGAAGGGTTTCAATCAATTCCATATGTGTTTGCGCTATTCAGTGCAATGATCTGGATATACTATGCATCGCTCAAGTCTGATGAGATGCTTCTCATCACCATCAATTCATTCGGTTGTGTCATAGAAACCATTTATATTTCAATGTACATTACTTATGCACCCAAGCAAGCTAGAGTACGCCCTCTCTCTCTCTCTCTCTCTTTCTCTCTCTCTCTCTCTCTCGATGAGCTTATTAATGGACTTGGAATAATATAAAATGTTATATGGTGCAGGTGTTCACTTTGAGGCTGCTGCTTCTGGTGAATTTTGGGGGATTTTGCTTGATTCTTCTTCTGTCTCACTTCTTGGCACAAGGGCCAACCCGCGTAAAAGTTCTTGGATGGGTTTGTGTAGCTTTCTCTGTCAGTGTCTTTGCAGCACCTTTAAGCATCATGGTAACTCCATCTATATGTTATATATATCTTTGGGTTTGGGCCCTTCTTAATTAATTAGTCTCATCATATCTATATATTGGTTTGTATTCTTATTAAATATACGCATGATTTTATTGCAGAGACTGGTTATAAGGACCAAGAGCGTGGAGTTCATGCCGTTTTCTTTATCCTTCTTCCTCACCCTCAGTGCTATTATGTGGCTCTTTTATGGCTTGCTACTCAAGGATCTCTATGTTGCCGTAAGTCACTTTTGTTTATATATATAATGAAACTAATCTACATATCATATCTGGATATTAACATATTAAAACTTTATATTTAGTATGACATGTACGTATATTACATCTCTAATCAAAATAAGATTCATTTATATAAGTGAGTTTCATCTAATTTATTATAGATATGATAGACAATATATTACAATGTACATTATCGATTTTTATCAAATTATAATTTATAACTATGTATGATCCGTTTTTGTTTAATTAATTAATGAGCATACGGTTTGCAGTACGTCCTTTATTGTGAGAAAAATGTTTCTTTCATGATTTCTTTTTTCTAAAAAAAAATATATGAAAAACTAAAAATATATATATTGAGTCTGGTTATATATATATATACCCAGCCACCTTCTAATGAGGGATCCCTCATCTAGTGTTAAATGAGGGATCCCTTGTAGGGCCCACACGAGTCATTTTGTGTTGATCCGAACCGTTCATTTTCTACATCTCCATTGATAGATCATCCTTGCAAAAAATTAGCCAAATCGGAAACCATTTAATTATCTAACTTTGATCAAACATATGGACGAACCAAATATTTTTGAGGAAACCGTCCATTTGTTTGATCAAAGTTAGATAGGCAAATGATTTCCGATTTGTCTAATTTTTTGTAAAGATGATCTATCAATGGAGATGTAGAAAATGAACGGTTCGGATCAACACAAAATGACTCTTGTGGGCCCCACAAGGGGATCCTGTTAAATGAGGGATCCCTCATTAGAAGGGGGCTGTACATAACGCTCCTCGATCACATCAACCTTTATATTATGGCAAACAAAAAAAAAAGGCAAGCCGGAGGTACCCTATCTATCTAAAGGTTAAAGCTAATTATAAAGAATGATTTATCATGTTGTTTGTAATGAAATTGAAATCTTTCAAACATTTGGTATACGGCAGTGCTCCTCTAATGGATCAGTACTGCATGATCTTACGCCAGCTGGTGACATATGAAAGCAATACTAGCTAGCTAGCTAGAACTACTCTAAGATCAATATTCAACATATTATTCACAATAAATAGGTGACTTAATTATATATAGGCCAATTTAACTTAATCCTGGTTTTAATTTAATTAATGCATGGTTTTCATTTACTGCAGCTTCCAAACGTACTTGGTTTCAGCTTTGGGGTGGTTCAGATGATACTTTATGGAATCTACAGGAACAGCAAGACTGTTAGCTTAGAGAAGCTACCAGAACACAAAGCTGATATTGTGAAGGAGACTAATATTACAATTTTGACTACTACTACTACTTCTCGTGATGATCATGATGAGGTACAAGTACAAGTAAGCTCCCATGATGCCAATAGTTCTAGTCATGATGAAAACTCTGATGAGCATAGAGTTGATCAACATGTGAATGATGAACCAAAATTAACATGCCACAATCATGAGAAAATCATGGAATTAGTCCCCAAA
Source organism: Purshia tridentata (assembly GCA_003254885.1). Lineage (NCBI taxonomy): Eukaryota > Viridiplantae > Streptophyta > Magnoliopsida > Rosales > Rosaceae > Purshia > Purshia tridentata. The sequence continues at coordinate 36,108 of QANT01002270.1, read as the reverse complement.
TTACAAATCGAACAGCCGCTGACCGTTAAATGTGAAGCTTAATTAATTGATCGATATGGTCTGATTTGATATGATCAATGTCTTTCTAGCTAATATTGTAAACATGCATGCATATGTACAAAGAGGATGGTGTACATATGTGCTCTAAGTGCTTCTTTTCAGATGTACTAAGTTCCTTATTTTTCTGTATGTAAGCCTAATGAGCTAGCTTTGCTGGTTCATCCCAGTAATATATCATATATGTTTCTTCCTTTTTGTGAAATAAAACTTGGTGTTTATGAAATTAAGGGTGTCATACATAACACATTAATTATACTCTGTTTTTAGGTATCTATTTAATTGTTTGTGTGTGACTCGTGTGTATTAATTGGTGGTGCTATATATTATATATATAGCTAGATTTATGATTGGGTGCTTTCCTCACGTTTACGTGTGTGCTACCTCTCTCTCGTTGCTTTTCTAATATTCACTAATTTTCCATTGACGACGAGGATTACAAAATCTCATTCCTACCTCCTTAATTAATTGCATTACGTAAGCGAAAATAATAAACAAGAGTTACAATCATACCAAATTAATTAAATAATACATTACGAATCTTACATGCACTAACAAATACAGAGCACATCTTAATTCATAGAGCACTGAAATCCTGATGACACGCAATGACTCAATGAGTGTGTAGGAAAAAAAAACAATGAGTTGGCTAAATCTAGAAAAGTTACTGTGTGTGATGTGTAAGAAAGAAATTTGAGTTCTTTTTATAACGTATTTAGTCAAAAAAGACCACCAGATCGACAAACCCCCTAAACTTACTCCATCAGATATTATATATGGAATTGTAAACCCAAATGTTACAAGAAGTATAGATAACACTAATCAAGCACTAATCAAGCAATAATCAAGTAATCAAGTAGACAACCTTTAGTGATTGCCTAATCGAGGAATTTGTTTTTCATTGAGATTGAGTAATATATTATCCGATGGAGTAAGTTTAGGGAGTTTTGTCTGTTGTGGTCTATCTTTCTTTATTTTCTTCGATCTATTCATTAAAACGGTTTCAAATTAGGATTTGTTTGGCAGTATTTTTAGAATTACTAAAAGCGCTTTTAAATTAGTAAAAGTGCTTTTGACGGCATTTAGTACTTTTGAATTATAAAAGTGTTTTTAAGAGGTTTTTTGAAAAGCACCTGAGATGTGCTTTCATCAAGAAGCACTTCAAGTGTTTTTGCATAAACCACTTATAATTTTTATAAAAATTTGTATGTGCTTCTTTGAAAACTTCTTTTATAGCAAAGCGGTTCTAAGAAGCAGTGCCAAATGGGCCCTATTCTGAAACCGATTATCTTGCTTCTTTTATACCACTATTTTTTATATTAAAAGAGGATATATTTTCATTGTAACTGATTAGGAAGATACAATATCATTAATAGCCACCTGGTACAAAACCCACCTGGCGATTACATGAAGTGCATGTTGAGCTAGCAAGTAAGCTACACCGTTACATTTTCAGATTTTCTAGAAATATAATAACAAGAAGAGTCCGAAAATAAAGACCAAACTTCCTTAGTGTCATCCATAAGATGACTATTAGATGCTAAATCATGATCACCTCCCTCAGAAACCTTGAAACAATAGCTTGCGTATCAGATTGAAGGATGATCGATCGACTAAAACTTGCATCTAATGTGAACGTGATTAATAAGCCCCTGACAAGAGACAAAAATACCAGTATATCGATTAGTAGTAATTCATTCGTTATTTTAAGTTTATTAGACAAAATAAGTTCTCTTAAAAATAGTATAGACAACTAACTGGTTAGTAAGATAAATTAGTGATAATCACTCTTTTCGACTCATTAATATATATACAATGTGATCTCATAATTTCAACATTCATTTTTTGGATCCCTATTCAAATATCATTTTTACAAAAAGTCATTCAAATCGACAATTATATTAGTCATTTGATTATGATCACAATCATTTTGATTAATGTTCTGTTTAAAAAAAATTCTGTTTTTCTATTTATTTAACTACAGTTAGTTTATTAATAATTGATTAAATAATTTTTGATTGAGTTGATATTTTGTAAAGATAATCTTGAAATAAAATCTGAAAAATGTACTGTTGAAATTATAATATCTCTCGAGTGCTATGGATAGTATAGATATTTATATATATGTCTTGCAAAAAGTCAACAGCTAGTACATGACAATAGTTTTAAACAATAGCATTGATATTTTAAAATTGTGATGGTATTCTATTTACCTAATATAGGATAACCATTAACTATTTTCTATTGCTTCCTTGGATCGATCAAGGTAGGATCGATTTAGTATAACTAGTGGGATCAACTTTTGATTTTATTAATTATATGATTCCAGTGTTTTGGGACATCGTCTCCAAAGGACCATCGATCTTTTAATTTATTGGTCTGACGGGTGAAGACGAATTTAATGGCATCTTTCAAAATCTGAAACCAAGAAATTGCACTTTTTGGTTTCATTGTAAATCTCTCTCTCTCTATCTCTCCTTCCCTTTCAGATGTGTCTATGTTGGTTGGACTTTGAATTAGTGGGTAATCACTTTGGTGTTTGGAGGCTACTTCTTTTCCGTTAGAATTTGATATGGGGGATTTGCCTAATTCATTCTTTAATCTTTCTCATTTTCTTAGTAAAAGGGCCAAGCCTCGTGGAGTTCGAAAAAGTGTCGTGTAATGAATTAATTAAGCTATTAACAAATCGTTTACACAGACTCTGGGCCATTAGTGGGCTGAGTTTTTTGTCATAGGTCATCAATTTCGACAGAACAGCTCAAATTTTCAGAATCACGGGTCGGGTTGGTCTACAAAATCCTACCCATTTAAGATTGTAAAATAGGTTGTGCTAGACCGGTTCAACATTGTCCTTCTTGGCCCATTTTGATTGTCGAACCGGGCCAATAGAGCCTTATTTAATTTTATGAAGCCCAAGATCCATCATGGATCGACCAAGTGATTTCCGAATCTATGAGGGGGTAATTGGGCTGGATGGAATTTGATCTATTAAGGAATCCAATTTGTCCCACTAAATTTAATACATATAACTATATAAGACATTAAAAATTTGGAATAATTAAAAATAGATCCAATTTTGAAGGATCATTTGGACTAAAATTATATAAAAATTTAAATTAATACTTAAATTCAATTTTTTAGACTGAGGTCCAAAAAATAGACCTTTTAAAATTTTGACTCATATTATCTCTTGAAATTAAGATAATCAATATGAATTAATTTTAAAAATTATGAAAGATAATATCTATTCAGAAATTTTTAATTAAAACATTCAAGATTATCTAGTTTTATATTTTTTAATTTGAAATAATAAATGATAATACCCATTTATATTATATAATAAAAAATATATATTAACTTATAAAAAATAATCAAACAAGTACGAGAAGAAAAATTATATATATAGGTACATTTCAATTATACCAATATTTGGGTTGGTATATATATATATATTTATTCGAGTTACTTCATTTCCTGAATTTTGAGGGTAAATCTCATCTTTTCTCCCCATTCCCTCTTAAGATATAGAATGAATTTGATAGAGGCGTTATGTTAGGGTTTAGCTCTAGGATTTTGGGCGGAACCCAAAATCCTGGAGTTAAACCATAACATAAAAGCCGACAAACCAGAGCCGATCGATTGATTGATACAATTGAAATATATTTACAAACTAGAGTCAATCGTTCGTTTAGTACAGTTAAATCCCATAATTAATTATAGAATAATATGATAATATTAATTAGGATATATAATATAATATTATAATATTAAAGTAATATACAATTAGAATAATATTATGATAATACTATGATAGTATTAAGATTTACATATCATTAGTTTTAGGATAACATTACACATTTTTTAAATATATTAAAAATATCTGGATAATATTTTTGGACCCTAGTCAAAAATAAAAAAGTATTAAGGTATTTGTCTAAGAAAAAAAAAAATTGAACCGACCTATAAATCACTCTAAAAATTTTCAAATATTTGCAAACATGGAGACTTAAACCCCTAGCATGTTAGAAATAAGTTACCTAGTCAAATAATCAAACAACTGAACTTGCCAAATTCATTAATGTGAGTTGAAAAAAATACTAAACTTGCCAAATTAAATAAAAATACTAAAAGACAAAAAAATATGAGTTGAAAAATAAATGCTGAGGTGGACATCGGTCAAAGTACTTATATAAATTTATAAACTTACACTAGATCTTATTTTAGTTTTTAATTTTAACCCCTTAAAATAGTGCCGCATGTAGTGTAGTGTCCACACTCCACACCACAGACAAAATTAACCGCGCTTCTTCATGACATTGTAAATAATATTAATTCAGTACAACTTAATTGGTGTCATGGTGTGTTGAATCGATCTGGTGCATCATATTATGCAGAAAAGCTCGATCATGTGCTGCACAAGTAGTGCAACCAACTACATTCCATGTGCATCATTATACAACACCTGTGCAGTACATTGTGCAGCTTGGTGTTGCAGTTGTGCTATACATGTGCATATATATCGACCCTTATATGCAGAAAGTACAATTTCAGCAGTTTCAAGTTTGGGATTTGTGCAATAAGCTTAGTCTTAGTGTTGCGATTTCGCTAGGAATAGCTAGCTAGCTTGCACCTGTACGAACTGCAATTAAATGTTGCAGACTACATGTGTAGCCAAGTGCTGCTACTGCTATACCTGCAACACCCAATGAACACTTGGCAACATCAGTATAGCTCCAGATAGCCGTTATACTGCAAAGTTTCATTTTTTTTGTTTTTAAGCGCCGAAAGTTGTAGTTTTTTAGAGGCATAAAGCACTAGCTAGTCTCTGTTTTAATTAGGTACCGTATATATTGGTTTTAGAGTTATCGGGGAACATAGTGCTTCCCCTAGATATCATTTTCTCTGGTTTATATGTGTGTGCTTTTCTGTTTATGGCAATATTCCGCATTGCATTACTTAGTATAAAGTAATAAATTATGGTTTATAGTTACAATCATCAAAACAAATCGATTAAGAAACACAAAAAAACATTACTTTGAATTTATTTTATTTTTTTGGTTGACAGAGCAAAGTACTTTACACGTACCAATCAACAAATCGCATTCTTTAAAAAAAAACATTATATGTATATAATAATGCTTTCTTGCCACATATATTGTCTGGAAACAAAAAATAATTACACTATCAGATGAAGATTGAAATGTCTTAGTTCTCTAACTTAGCTTACAAAATCTTATAATAGTTTAAGAAATTAGTGATAATATAATAATTATATCTCTCTCTTTCCGACGTCCTTTCTATTTTTGTACTATATTAGCTCATTTAAATGATTCATACTTTTACAGTTTAATTTACTCCCCTTTTTTCTCTTTCAACCAATGAATTCACTTTCGTTCCACATACCTTGTATTGGATCAACAATTGGGTGATTACAATTCACTTCCACAACATTGAACAGTTCAGAGTTACGTTGCACAATACTCATGAACTCGATCACTTAATTAATTAAACTTGAGCACAAAAAATCTATAACGTACCACTAATTAACATTGTATATATATATAGCACTTCCAGCTTCAAATATCAATCAACAGTCAAGAGTCCGATTCAGTGGGATCTTCTTTTTGGTTTTATTTTATTGCCTCCAGTGATTTGGGAATCGCCCCAGTGGACCATCCTTTAATTGGTTGGTCTGACGACAACCCTAATGGACTTTTCAACAAAATAAAAAAATACACACTTTTTCTGTTTTTCATTTTAAAAATTCTTCACAAACTATAAACTATATGTCTTCATTTTCTCAACACTATTACCGTACGTACATAATTAATAATGCATTAATTCTCTCTTTTAATTCTCTACTATTTATTGGTAATAATTCACTTCTTTTTTTCCCAACCATGCAAACCGGCCCAAAGGTATAGGCTAGCTAGAGTCTGCATGGTGGTTGAATTTATTAGTCTTGTTTAGAAGCCAAAGTTTTTCGAAATCGATTGCTAATGGTCTTGTACCATTTTTTCTCTCACAATTAAATTAGATTTGAAATTTAATTTGACTGGTCAAGACTGGGGCTAATTGCCCGTAGATTTTTAGGGTTTGAGGTGATAGCTGTCATCGTCAATAGTTCATGAATCATGGGTGCTGAAAGACCACTTGAAGAATCAGCATCACCAATATTTCGATCTTTTTGGTCTCTTTTATTTGAGCTATATTTGTGCAAGTTTTTGTACTTTTAAACTTTTTAATTAAGATAAAGATTACGTACTAGTGTTGTGAATGTGCTAATTGGGTTAAATTCTTGGCAAGGTGACCTTTCCTTATTTAACTTTGTTAACAAAGATTAATGGGTAGGGTACATGCCTTGCATGTGACTTTGGTAATGTGCTAAACCATGGAGCTAGTAGTAATTAATCCACAGGATTAATATTATAGAGGATTAGGGTTTTAGCTATAGCTAGGGATTGGGCATGGCGGCTATACAGGGTCAACTGTTAAAGGTGTTTCTTGTATGGGTAAAACAGAATATGATCATCCACCGTTGGATTGTTTTTTTGTGCCAAATCAGAGGCAGTGATCTGGGTATTTCAAAGCTTCAAGTGCGATTACACATCAAAAAGAATCCTTAGTGGGATTTTGAATGAATGAAATAATTTCAATCTACAAAGAATTCGGCAAGTGGTCTTGAGATGTTAACTTCAATCTAGCTAGTGCGTTGCAGTACAGTGTACATGTTGTGTGGTAAAAAATTGGCTGGGAAAATCAAGATGTACCTATTATATATGCATATATACTAGGTCTCTAATTAATGCATGCTTTTTTAAAGTTTTAAAAAAAAATATTCATAATTAAACGGTTCACTTTAATAAGTTGAGCGCTTGGCACTGTTCACCTAGCGTTTGACTGTTTTTTTCTTTTCGTGTTTTAGAAAATAGCCACCACTTGATAGTAATTATCATTGTCATTATGCAACAGTGACTATCTAATTAAAATTATATAAAAATAATACTTATACAATTGTTATTGTTGAAAAATTAATAACAACAATCAATGACAATCTGTTCAGTACACACAAAAAAAAAAATTACACACCAAGCACTCTGCAGGGGGTGCCAATTGAGCACTCGACACTATAATAACATGCCTCCCAATTATATATAATGCGGGTTTATTTATCATTTTTAACTAAAAAGTGAAACTTTTTATCATTGTAATGTTTAGGTGAGTTAAAGAAAGTGAATTTTAATTAAATAAAACAAGTATATGAATAAACAAATAATCTAAATTTAAAGCATCAAATGACAATATTGTTGATAACTCTCTTTTGCATAAGAAAAGAAAGGAATAATGTATATAGCTAAGTGTGTACTCACATATATATACTGCACGTCAATAATTGATGAAGTATTTTGGTGTAAAATTACACATAGTATTGGCCAACAATTATTGCCTGCTCAAATTGAGAAATAAGCAATATACAATTGTTGGTTAATAGTGTAAATCCGAGCATATATAACTAGTATTTACTATTTGGTACTTGGTGTTTGATGAAGTAGAGGAGCCAGACCCAGAGAAAGAGCAAGGAAATCCGTGGAACTGAACTATGAGTTGTAAGCCTTAAACCACTTGGTGGGTGACACATCAGAAAGAGCCCTTGTGGGGCCCCTATAACTTGGTGTATGTACTAGGAATAGTACATGCTAGTAGGGCTTAACTGGTGAGCGGGCGTTTTTGTTGTGGAGAAAGAGACCAAATAGAGAAACATAGGGCAATAGGGGTCTAGAAAGCCTTTGGATTATGTAAACGTAATGCTTTCAGATGAACAACTGGCAAGGAAAGAGAACCAAGAGTTCATTGAATTTGATGCTTCACACAATATTTTTGAATGCAAGTTGGCATGGTCACTCACTCAGATTTGGTCATGACCCTCATCCCCCCTCCTTATATAAATGGCTCATACCCTTTGCCTCTAAACATGTGGTAGCATTGAGCAAGAATATGAGATAGTAGCTTGTTTGTAGAAATAGATCTCTGCTTTAGCAAGAGCTAGAGTGTGAGAGAGAGAGAGAGAGAGAGAGAGAGAGAGAGAGAGAGAGAGAGAGAGAGAGAGAGAGAGAGAGTTCAAATTTTATAGGTTGTGATATTAGAAGATATGGCTATTCACCACCCCTTGACTTTGGTCTTTGGCCTATTAGGTACGTAGCTTATTGTTCCCTTCGGTCTTAGATCAGCTTCTCTTTCTTATCTTTCTTTCTTCTTCCTGTTCACCATTAATTAGCTCATAGAAGCTAACCCATCATAAAAATGTCCAGTGGGAAACTTCTTTTTCTTTCTGCATGTTCTATCTTTTACATGTCTTTAAGACAATGCTGGTGACATTAGTTTTGTATAATTAATAATGCATGCCACATTATATATATATTGCTTGTACTAATTGATTAATTAAGTTCTTTATAGTACTGTACAGTGGTATCCAAGTTCATTTTCATTTGGTAAGAATATTTCCTGAGAAACTAATATATTTTGTATTCTCTTGTCTCTTGGTGTGATTTCTTCTATCATAGGCAACATCGTCTCCTTTATGGTCTTCCTTGCTCCACTGTAAGCGGGTGTTCTTTTATTTTATTTAGTATATATATACAACTTTTTTGTCCATATCAATCACATATATGCCTAGCTAATCATCACAATGATTGTTGTTGTTGTGATTGCACAGGCCAACTTTTCATACAATTTATAAGAAGAAAACAAGTGAAGGGTTTCAAACATTTCCATATGTGTTGGGACTGTTGAGTTCTATGCTGTGGATATATTATGCGATCCTTAAACAAGACGCCACATTTCTCATCACAATCAACTCTGTTGGCTGCGTCATGGAGTCTGCTTACATTGCCTTCTTCCTTTTCTATGCACCAAAGAAGCTCAGGGTACGTACGTAATGATAATTAATTTGATATATCACCATCAACACTACTAAATATTTATTCTAATCAATTCAAGTGTACGTTTGTGGTACTTGCATGTACTTAATATTACAGATCTCAACCGTGAAGCTTCTGCTGTTGCTGAACGTTTTCGGTTACGGCTTGATGTTTGTGTTGACTCTCTTCCTAGCAAAAGATGAAATGCGTATGAAGGTTGTGGGATGGATTTGCCTTGTCTTCAATCTAACCGTGTTTGCTTCGCCTCTTTGCATATTGGTAATATAAGGACCTTAATTATTTTAATTAGTCCCCCAAACAAAGTTTTTATATTCTAATTAAGCTGGTTTAATTGTTTTAATTTGTTGGATAAAATTAATTGAATGTGCAGAGAAAAGTAATACAGACGAAGAGTGTTGAGTACATGCCACTTCCCTTGTCATTTTTCCTGACATTATCTGCAGTCATGTGGTTCTTCTATGGTCTTATGATCAAGGACTACAACGTAGCTGTAAGTACTCAAGCTTACATATATATATATATATATATATGCATGCAAAATGCAACCATCCACGCATGCACTTCCCATCATAACTCACATGATCGAATTTCTTATTCTATTCTTATTTTAATTAACATATTACATTTCGTAGACTTGTAGCTCTCTAGTGATTGAGAGCGAGAGTTCACCTTTAATCACACTAAAGTTTCTCATGCATATTCAAACATATTCTCCGAGTTGTCGTTATCCTTGATAATGATTACTCTTTTCTTTTATTTAAATATGTTACAATTTCGTAAATTTGTACCTGTCTCTAGCTAGTGATTAAGAGCGAGAGTTCACTTTTATTCACCAGAGTTACAAGTCTCAAGTTCAAAAATATTCTCTTTTGAACATAATATAAGAGAAGTTGTATGTCGTTTTTCTTAATTGATCGATAATGATTAATCTTTTCTTTCACTTAATTGGATCAACATATATGCAGTTCCCAAACATACTGGGATTCATCTTCGGCATTGTTCAAATGGTGCTTTACGTGGTCTACAAAAACGCCAAGAAAGTTGTGGATCAGGAGCCAAGTAAGGTTCAAGAGTTATCAGAACATATCATCGATGTCATGACGATTGGTACCATGGTGTGTCAAGAGCTGAGCCCAGTGGTTCTGCAGCCAAACGATATCAGAAATGACATGATTGAAGTGGCAGTCCAAATTGTGAAGGGAAACACAGAAGAAAAGAAGGAAGGCATGAAAGATGCCTCCACTAAAGTTTAATCCACCAAATATTGAAGGCACATGATGTGCACAGGCTAATTAAACTATCAATTAAGGGTACTAATGCCATGTGTGTGTCTCTGTCTTATATGTCCCTGGATCTTATCAGTCTTTCAGTGTCTGTCCCCTTAGAGAAAGGGTATCTAGATCTCTCTCTTACTATCTCTCTGTCCATCTCTAGCTCTCTGTACTTTACTTCTGTCATAAGCTAGCTTTAATTGAAGTTCATCAATGTATTAAGAAAATGTTAATTAATTACATGCTAAGTGTTGTATATATTTGTTCTTTTTAATCATGATTTAATTTCTTAGATGTTATCTTTTGGGATATTTAAGATGAAAGTTATAGTAGATATTGCCACAATAACCAAAACAAGCAGAGAAAACTTATACAATACGATTTAACTCATTTTGGCATGGCTTTTGCTAGTATCTGATATCTCTATCCAACAAATTGAAAATCAATGACAAAAGTAGAATAAAGTTGGCAATAAAGAAAATCATAGAGTTTTACAGTGTTGTCTTTAGTCTTGTAAATGTTACAATTATATGAAATTATTTAGTAGCTTGGAAAAAGACAGTAACACAGAAAAGTGGCTGACCACAACATAAACTAATAGTGGGTCCGTTTTCTTCTTTCAAGCCTATCCACTTTGAGATTTAATTTTTGCCAATATCTGAAGTTGGTTTGCTCTTTTAGAAATCTCTCTTTCTGATTAGTGAGTGAATTTTGCATCCAAGGTTGTCTCTGACAGAGTTCCCAGTAGTAACTAAAATCATACAAAAAAAAGAGTCCTTTGCCTAATAAATCCAAGTAGTGGAGAATCTCAGATTCTCTCCACAGCTAGCTTAGCTAGTGTTGAATGACTCGAAAGATTACACCTGCAGGCATATCTGAATGGGCCCAACTTACCATGTCATGCTGGCTAGGAACAGTGGAATGAACTCCCACATAATATACATCAGATCGGACTCTGATGTAGACTGTATACAAGAATATTCTTCCAAGTAAACATAAACCACATCTCTACTACTATAAGAGATATGACACTTCTATACTATATCTATACATATGTTTTCTGTTTTATTCATCGTTATTACGTCTATAATAGAAATGAAACTTACTTATATATGCTAATAGATTGGGCAATATATTGGCCGCGTATATTACAGATATAATTCACAATTCTGTATATGTAGAAGTCACCAACTTAAGAAACTATTGAGGATTCAGAAATTTTTACTAATGGGTGAGATGAAAAAGCTCTTTTAGAGAACTGGTTACCTCAAAAGACATTTCTAGAAACACATTGTCCTTAAACTTAGCTCAAATCTAGCTTGACGGGGTTATAGCCCTAAAATCTGAGGGAGGATATTTGAGTTCATGGGTCAATTGACCCATTTTGATCCTTGGTGTGGATCCGCCCATTCAGACCGTAATCTACCATATGAGACATCATTTACTTTTTCTTGGTCCTTGATGTGAATAATTTGGAATAAATCTGGTGGCACGTATCAATCACCATCAGTGAAATTTGAGTCAGTCAGCCTCATCAGATTGTCATCCATATTACAACAAGTTTAGGTCAAATTGCACCACAAATTAAGGATTGCTTTAAGTATGACCATCATATCCATATAAATTGTCAACTTTTCATGCATGTTAAATCACGTGGACTCCACTGAATATATATATATATATATATATGTGCCTAAGCACTTCAATTGGTAGTTGCATTCCCTGGTGATTCTCCTTTTTAAGAAGTTGGGGGAATTCAGTTCTCAACATCTGATTCAGATTACACCAGTACTGGGTAGGCACAAGTTGATCCAATCATTCTTGGTAATTAATCACCCTATAAATAATGTATGCATGGATATATTTGCACGTTTTGTCATTACTATGAAGTTTAGTTTTAAACGCCAAATTAGGTTTGGCTCTTTACGAAAGGCAAAGAAATGGCTTATTGAAAATTAACTTGATTATCACTACGAAGACCTTAGCTGATTATATATATATATAACAATTGATATGTCAATTAACAGTTAAACATAATAATAATTTATGTAAATCAACTTCAATTACCACTTAACATGGTCAGCTAATAAGCCTAATATGATTAGAAAATTTATTTCCTCTAACATACACTTTGTTGATGTTGTTACTTGGAATGTACATAAAGTTAAACGTACGGCAGAGAAGCTGTGGTCATTTTCAACATGAGCATGACTAAGTTCAAGTAGGTTCCCATGGCCATGCTTGACCCTACCATATATGACTTTGCGCGAATGATGTGAGGATGATGCTGTAACCCACAAATACTTCAATTCCTTTAAAAGCCTGAAGTCTTTTAGTTCCTTCGATTATAAAAGGTAACTATCTTCTACTAGTGTTTTTTTGGTTGTTTGTTCTTTTTTCATTTTTGCTAAAGAGTCTTATGCTGTTTGTTGGTCAACATGTTTAACATGCTTGAATTACATAGAGGTTTTAGGCCGCGAGGATATGTCATGTGGCAGTGGCAACTTATAGCCATGATTAACCTATACAAGCATAAGATCAAAGCATAACATGTCAAATTGAAAATTCTTGACTGAAGCCCTCACAGTACTAAATTAGCAGTAGGCAGTAGGAATCAATTGATCAATAGAAAAGTTAGCCATTGATAATGTAGAGTACACCTGGTTTTCCTTACAATAGAAGAGAAATAAATCCAACTGCCACACCTGAGTTCTATGGCTACCAACTAACATGGTCTCTGTACCACTGGAATAGAAAAAATGGACAACTCTATCTCCATAAGGACAAAACTGGGTTGTTGTGCAGTTTTCACAAAATTTATGGGACATGCAATACAGTTATCCCCAAAAATGGATATCAATAAAGAGTACAAATCTTTAAAATTACATATATTGTAAGGATAGTTAGTTAAGTGATGCCCAATCCGGATATGGGCATTCATAAACCCATCCAGGTCCGGAATATCGAACACAGTGTAGCCACAAAGCCTCTTCATGAACTTCGTACCTGGAATTATAAATGACATTAATAGAATGGTAGTTGGAAACAGTCAATATCAGATTATACAATTAGCAAAGAATATGCAGCGAAGACTACTCGTGCAGATTGCAGACTATGGATGAAGAAAAAAAAATCATACCCTTTTGGAGCCAAATTCGGACAATTTGTACACTTGGGATCAATGCTGAAAACCTCACTGGAATCTTCATGTTCAGTGGATGAATTTTCACGAAAGCCAGATTCCAGAGAGTGGCCTGAATTTGCAGCAGCTCTATTGGCACCCATCCCTTCAGTTGAACGAGTATTAACATGTTTGGACAAGTAAAGCAGGTCATTGGCTATTGGATGGCCTGCATATTGCAAATGGACACGTATCTGCATCACAAAGAAAGTAAAGTGAGTGAACTTCAGCGTTAGTAAAATAGGAATTTAAAACTTATTCCGCACAAAAAAATATACCTAAGTATCTGACCTAGAAGGGAAGATCATTGATGTTTTAGCTATCCAAAACAATAAAATTGCAGAGCTAGGTCTTTAGAAGATATGAAAAATTCAGACAACAAAATGGAAGGCATAATCATAAAGAAAAGAAGCATAGCAAAAGGTCCATTTAAATCAATTGAAAATGAAAGATTACAAAAGGGAACCAAATATACTAGTGCAGGCTAAGAAAATATTCGATATTCTGAACCACATGATTAGCTAAGAAAATATTCTTTACTAAAAGCAATGAAAAGGTGGTGTTACATTGCCCACATAATCGGTGCATTTCCTTACTTGATGAGTCCGGCCGGTTACTGGTTCACACAAGACAAGGCTATGAATTCCATTGGTACTAATTCTAGTAAACTTTGTGCAAGCAGTCTTCCCCTTTACGGGAGTATCACCACAAGAGTCACCATCCTGCATAAACAACAGAAGGTTATCCTTCATTCTTTTCAGTATATAATTCAAAATATCAATTGTAGGATACCAGTTAACAAGGGGTAATAACTAATCCGTGGCAAGAAGTTTCAGACAAGCATACTAGAAAGGCAAATAGCACCAACAACAAGCACAAAGAGGGCTACAAAAACAACTAAAAGATCACATAGTTTAAGCAGCAACTAGTAGCATCATTCACAAAATAACCCACCTCTGCTGTGCTCCTTTGTTCTCGAGCATTATGATTTATGTTAGCATCTACAACTTGCTGGGAGAGAAAAAAAAAAAAAAAAAACAATCTGTCAATCCTAAGAAGAAGAACATCACTTTTAGTATCCAGCTTTAAAAAAAGTAAAACCTCCTGCTCAGGGAATTCCCCAGTGACTCTTGCAATGTACTGTTTATGGATCATCCCTCCCTCAATCTGCAACAAGTTCATTTTACTTTAAAATTAAGACCAAAATGAATTCTTATATGCAAACACATGAAAAGCACACCATGTAAAATGAAGTCACCAAAACAGAACTCTTGATATCCACAAATACAGTGAAACGAGAATTTTATCTATCTTTTCAGAAAAGATACCTAGGAAGAGTGTTTTAGAATGATAGATTTGAGAAGTGCAACCAATACCATTTTTAGGCAATCCTGAACAATATACAATGTATATTGTTGTCTTCTAGTTATTATGTTCAAGATTTGCCGTATAGCAAGAGATGAATAATTACGCAAATATAGTCAAATAATTGGGCAAAAACCCAAGCTTATCTACACAAGTAATCATACGTAAAAGATGCATGAGTATACTTTATATGATTATACCCAACATGTAATACATAACACAACTAAAGAGATGAGTATGCTTTTATCTAGTATGTAACACACAACCAAAGAGATAAAGTGTACCCCATATCACATGGAGGGAAACATAGAAGCCCAGTAATGCATGTAGCTTCAGGTTTATATCAAAAACATCTGTTGCCATAATAATGTTCCATAGTCATGAATCTGACTTTTTTCAGGAAAAATTAACATATATATATTTGTGTCCTTGAGCTCATATAATCACTACTGTAGTTTAAGCCTTACCTGTTGCCTAAAAAAGTCAGCTTTTGAAGCATTTCTGGCCAAGATAAGGAGTCCTGAGACAAGGCGATCTAGTCGATGAATTGCTGGCATCATCATGTCAAGGAAAGTGTAATGAAGTAATAAACTCAGAAATGCAAATAGATTAGATAAAATATGAAGACACATTAAACTTGCAAAAAGGAAACTGGAATTATGTAAATTTGAACTATATACTTCCAGAAGTATTACGTTAAAAACTTTGGATACGAAATAGAGGTGCCAAGCCATGCTCTGCCTCAAGAATACCAACAACGGTGTTCTTACGATATTGACCACATGGATGCACCTAAATAACAGTAGATCACAGGTATAAGGCACTGTAATCATATTGTGGGAGAAGAGGAAAATGTTTCCTCCCCAGCTAGGCACTTTATGTCATAAATTCTACTCACCGGAACAGATGCAGGTTTACAAACGGTAACCACATCTGGTTCTTCACTAAGAATTTTCACATCCCAATTCATCACCGGCGGTTCATGCCTGCAACCCTTTTTACATCAATTTGTAGCTCAATAACTTTGAAATACCGAATTGAATAAATTACACAACTAAGAAAAGGGCATATGCAAAAAGAACACAAATTAAAAAAAAGACTACAAGAAACCTACAGAAAACAAACCTGTGCACGAAGTGGCTTATCTTTTCTGACGTTTTCACAATGTGGGAAACAGGCACCATTTGTCCATCAACTTGTATCCTCCCAGATTTGACTGCACCAACCTACAATGCATATAGCAAGTACAACTCTTACTAATCATATACGCAAAACTTGAAAGTGATGCTCACTAAAAGAACATATAATTGAAATGTAAAGCAAATGTAAATCAACTAAACAAGAACATGAAAAGTCCTACATAGTAATCATAAGGCCGCCCTTTAAACTCTTCGGCGAACACGTCGACGATGGTCTTCCCCGCCCAGCGATTCTTTACCTACATGATCCCAGCAGCAAATAAAATTAGGGCTTAAGGTTTAATTAAAGTGAACTAATCAACCAAAGTTAGACAAGTAGCTCTCACGTGACAGATGAACTCGAAGTAGTACGGTCTGACGTGGCGCCTGCCTGCACAATTTCCCGCCCAAGATATTTGTTCATTTATTGTCACCATTTTTGCAAAAATCGAACAATTAGCGACGAAGTATAAGTTACCGTCGCGAAAGATGTAATCTTGACGTTGTGGTGGGTTGGCCGGAGTTTGCCACACGATCGCCATGCCCTTTTCTTCCCTTTTCCTCTTCATTTTTCAGCTTTATTTCGTTTTCGGATCAAATTTCCCCATTTTGCAAGTGAAGCAGAACCCTAGATTCCATATACCAAACGACGTCGTTTACAGCACCGCTATTAGAAATTAATTATATCGCTATCATTTTGATTGAAACGACACCGTGCGGAGACGGTTTAGCTTTGGCGACACGTTTTCTTCTTCTTCTTCTTCAGCTCACCAACAGCAAGCACCAACCTCCAACTTCCGTAGAAGGACAAAAAGGAGAAGATGAACCTCCGAATTGCTTAGTCTGATCGTCAACTGCACAAAACGAAAAGGTTCTGCTTCAGGAGTCTAAGAGTGACGCGTGGAAGTGATCGATTGGTGGATTGGATCAGTGGAGGTGAAAAGTCAAAAGCTTGAGTGAGAGAGATGCCGGAGGAGGATTTGGTAGACATAAAGTTCAGGCTTTACGATGGGTCCGATATTGGGCCGTTCAGCTACTCGTCGGCCTCCACCGTCGATATGCTCAAGCAGAGGGTTGTCTCCGATTGGCCCAAAGGTATGGCTTGCCCACTTATTGTTGCTCAACACTTTGTTTATATACGATTCTCTTTTCTTTTGTTATGTTAATTATATTTGTTTCAATCATCTTTGCTATTGTGCTTGTCAATTTAATTGGATTTGCCAGTCAATTTCAGTTTTGGGCATTGGGAATTTCACTAACAAATTTGTTATTTAGAATCTCTCTCTTTTTAAAGTAGTTTTGATTTTCTGAAGTTGCCCTTTTGATTGTTTTGTAGGCAAAACAATGGTACCCAAGACAGCAAGTGAAGTGAAGCTGATGAGTTTTGGTAAAATTTTGGAGAACAACAAGACAGTGGGTCAGTGTAGATTGCCTTTTGGTGATGCTGCTGGGGAAGTTATTATAATGCATGTTGTTGTACAGCCAGCTATAGCAAAAGCCAAAACAGGTAATATTTCTATTATGATCTGAATCTGGGAATATTTCATTGCTTGTGAAGACTACTTGATCTTGTGGTGGCTTCAGAGTTCTATTTGTTGTCTATGAATGGACTCAATTATGTTATGTAATGCCCTTTTGTTAGATGGAAATTTATAGGCTAACTGGATCGAGTTTGAGTAATGTAGGATTCTTAATGCTGTCTATATTCCTGGAGAAGTTAATTGTAAACTCCTCTTAAAAGGAAATTAGAGTAGATTCAAGGTAGCCATTTTGCAGACCCAAATCCATAAAAGATAGCCATTTTGCTTTGGCCTTACTTATGTTCTTCCTTAGGAAGAATGGAGGATACATATGTTACTCGTAGCCATGCTTGTTAGTTGCTCCCAACGTGTTCATTGTTTCTTTTTTCTTATTTGTATTTTACTCAGTTGGAAAATCATTATTGATGTTGTGTAGTCACTCCAAAAGCTAAAACCCGGACTTTAATAATCTAAGAGTATAAGTAATAAACTAATTTGAAATATTTTGTTGGCATTGTTAAGTTTTTGTTTTTGCATTCCTCTAATGGTTTTCTAAGCATGATGGTTGCTGAAAAGTTTTTCTTGGTTTTTCCTGAACAGAAAAGAAGATTGATGATTTGCCCCGGAAAGTTGTCTGCTCGTGTTCCATATTGTGAAAGAAACTCTTTGAGTTGGGATTTGGTGACCTGGTTATCAATGCTTTCGCTACAGAAACCATCTGTTAGGCATATGTTTGTTCTTGTTATTGCAGCATCAATGTGTACAAGTTATGATTTGTCTACAGAAAACCATGGTGGTGGTGATGTTAATAGTTGCAAGGCTTTGCCTTCCACCTTCACAGATTGCTTGCTTGTCTAGTTTCCCCTTGTTTCTTACCTTTTACCTCTATCTTTCCCTATAGATTGTTTAAATGATTGTAGCAGTAATGCAAAGTTGTATAGCCCTTATTAATGCAAAGATCTACAGAAATGTTGTGTTTGTCTGATTAGGTTTGTTATATGAGTCGTAGACAAGGACACAGAGAATGCAGAAACCAGAACTGAACAAATAAATTTCGAGATTATATACTAGTTTATGATCAGATACTACACTCAACATTTGCTAAAATACAAAATGTTCAAATAACAAAGACTTCCTGAGGGGCAGTGAGCAACAACACAACTCTCTCCATATCACCTACAAATTTTGCAATCCTGCAACGGAGGAAAAATAAAGAAAATAAAATTTGAAGAAAAAAAATAAGAGTACAGAGAAACAACTGATTATTCTAAATCTGCCTAAAAACTTTTTCTGCAGCAGCTATCGTATTTTGGATGTCTACAGGAGTATGGGCCAAGCTTGTAAACCCAGCCTCAAACTGTGAGGGAGCAAAGTATACACCTTCCTCCAGCATTCCTCTATAAAACCTTCCAAACTTTGCGGTGTCACTCTTTTTTGCATCGTCAAAGTTGTACACAGGCCCTTCAGTGAAGAAAAAGCCAAACATTCCGCTTATATACCCACCACATATTGCATGCCCAGCCCTCTTCCCAGCATCTATGATACCTTGAATGAGTTCACTGGTAATCTTATCCAGGTGTTCATAACTTCCTGGCTCCTTCAACCTCTTAAGGGTGTGAATCCCAGCAGTCATTGCTAATGGGTTTCCACTTAATGTCCCAGCCTGGTACATTGGTCCAGCTGGTGCCACCATTTCCATAATCTCCCTCCTTCCACCATATGCACCAACTGGCAGACCACCACCAATGATCTTCCCAAGTGTGGTTAAATCAGGAATAATGCCAAAATACTCCTGTGCGCCACCATAAGACAAACGGAATCCAGTCATCACTTCATCAAAAATGAGGAGAGCACCATGTTCTTTGGTAATTTTGCGTATACCATTAAGGAAATCAGATTTAGGAGTAATGAAGCCAGAGTTCCCAACAACAGGTTCAAGGATTATTGCAGCAATTTCTCCTTTGTTACTTTCAAAGAGAGCTTCCACAGCCGATAAGTCATTGTAGGGTGCTGTTAGAGTATCAATAGTGGCTGATTTAGGAACACCTGGTGAGTCAGGGAGTCCTAATGTGGCAACTCCACTACCAGCCTTGACAAGGAATGGATCAGCATGGCCATGGTAACAACCCTCAAACTTAATGATCTTCCCTCGGCCAGTGTATGCACGGGCAAGGCGAAGCACACCCATGCATGCTTCTGTGCCTGAGTTGACAAATCGAACCATTTCTATGCTTGGAACAGCTGATATCACCATTTCTGCCAGAACATTCTCTAGAAGACAGGGTGCACCAAAGCTTGTTCCTTTTTTCATCGTTTCAGCCAGAGCTGCAAGTACCTGAAGTTAAGTGGTCCAAGATAATTGAGTATATAATATAACAAATATCTATGCTGCTAAAAGAGATGTTTCCAAGTGAAACAGCAAACAAATGAAGTTTCCACCAACAGTGGTGGTTTGTTCAGTGGATTGCTCCTCTCTTTTCCTTTTCTCTTTTTCTATTTTCTCCCAGAAAGAGGATTTCTCTTGAGACAATTTAAAACAAAGAAATTATTTCACCCTAAAAAAGCCATAAAACTCACCCCATCTATTCCTTCTTTTTAACTTTTGTTTTGGAGTTATGAGTACTTTCTTTTTTTCTTTTGCATAGTGTTCAATAAGATTTGAAGTAAGACCAATTCCAACAAAATCATACCCATTTACAACTTGAGCTAAAGCCCAGGTGGTAGACTTACTAATGCCTTATTATCGGCTCTCTTTAGAATGAGGTTCCTCTATCATTGTCCTATAATATGCAACTTCTTCAGGATGAATGCATATGCAGTATTATAGAAACTATTATATATATATATATATATATATATATACAAGTGAAAAAAGATATTCAGAGGCAGGACCAAAAGATTCTGACCGTAAACAAAACCTATCCTCCAGAACAAGCACAAAAACAATGTGAACTAATCATAGAATCAAGACGGTCAACAAAAGCAAACACATCAATATATGTTGAAATGCATAATAGATTACAAGAAGAGAGAATAAAACCTTATCATCTGCATGCCCGATTATTGCAGGTCCCCAAGAGCCCACATAGTCAATGTACTCATTGCCATCTATGTCCCACATGTGAGAGCCCTTGACAGAATCAACCACAACAGGTTGTCCACCAACAGATTTAAAAGCACGTACTGGGGAATTTACACCTCCAGGCATCAACTCCTACAAAAGTTCTCATGTGAGTGAGCAATAACAGAATTTGAAACAATCTTCATTATTCAACATCAAATACAGAAAAGGTTAAAATGAAACATAAGAAGAATTATAATCAGAAGTTGCATACAAGACTACAAAGTACATTTCCAAGAACAAATTTGAACTACAAAGCAGTAGTGACGCTAAAAAAGAGACATGCCAGAGAAAGGGTGCAAAAACCAATTATAATCAGCGGCAACTCATGATGACCATTTGAGTTTGGACCCCAAATTCCCATAACAAACTTTTTGACTTTCATTGCAAGCGATCAAACCTTAGACAAGCTATAATTTGAGAACCCAAATTCAAATTCCACCGTTTGTTAAACATCATCAAGATTAAAGCTTCAGCTGCCGCATCAAATACGCTCCTGTGTGATCTCAAAACCCAGAAATTCCTATATTTCTAAGACAAACCCACATCTTCAAATCAGCTAAAATTCACCATAGCAAACCAATCCCAAGTTCCCATATTCCTCCCTCACTTTCTCATACTCAAAACTGGAAAAGACAATATATTGGGTAAAATAGTCAGTGTACCTTGGCGGCATTGAACGCCTCCTCGGATTTTTCAAGAGTGAAACTCTTCTTCTTCTGGTCGAGGGAGACGGCCATTTTGATAGTGCAAAAACGTCGGGAAGATCGTGAAATTTGTGAAATGGGTCTCTGAGAAAGCTGTGGATTTGAGCATGAGAGCCCTACAGCTACCCAAGAGATTGTGTTAGCCATTTTCGCTTTCAATCTCGGTGTCTCCCTCGCTTGGTCGTGTGCTCTTTCTATCAAGAAGATAAGTGTAAGAGTAAAGACCACGACCTTAGACTATGGATTACATAGGAGACGCAAGCAATGTGGGCCGGATCGGTCGGATCAGATGTTGTTGAAAGTCAACTTGAGTTGGGCTAAAGTCTGAGCCGGCTGACGTGGCCCGAACCACTATTTCAGTGCTATTCTTTGGGTTAGGTGTAGATTTAGAGATAAATGTCTTGTAAAGTCTAAAGTCCAAGTCCAAAAAGTAAATAATAAATAAATGAATACTCAAATAAAAATGTAATAAAGTTTAGTTTTTAACTTTTTATTTAGTTTTATATGAAGATTAAATATACTCCTAAGAATATATTCTTTTTGGAGAAGACTATTTGTACCTACTTTTTTTCTTGATCTATGTGGCACACGATATGCACACCATATTATTTACATGACATTCTTAAATGACACAATATTTTTGGGTTGAATGAAAGTCCTATAGTTTATTGCATTTGATAACAAATCTAAAGGTTAATGGAAAAACATTTCATTCTTGATGTATGGGTTTTATGAATGCACACATTTATTATGAAACACAATTTTCTTACTAGTCACGATTCTTGTATGGCACTAGCCGGAATGTTATTTGGTGTTTTTGAGATTCTAATATATTTCCTAAACCGAACAGATTATTCAATGCAAACAGTCCGTAAACAATAGACTATATTTTATTTTCTACCAAAAGAGGTTATTAGTTTTCACGAATTTTAATCTATTAATATTTACTGATTAAGAGCCAATGCATACAACTATTTTTTCCTTACATTTTCTCAGAATTCAGAAACATTATAACGAAAGGAACATTCCACTAATCACAGTTTCAATCCCGCATCTCCCATACAGTAATGGAGTAAAACAGTCCTTTACTATTTAGTATATAACTATATACACACAGGCCCAAAGAAGTCAAAACGCATTGTCCAGGCCCAGTCAACTCTCTCTTCTCTGTCAGTCACCGCCATGACACACCATGCACGCAAGTCTTCAGCAAGCTGAACTGAACCTTCCCCAACTCCAATCCACCAGAACCAAAACACCATTTTGAATGAAGTATACAAAACTCTAAACCCAACAAACCCCAAAAAGGGCTGAAGCCATCAAAGGACATAAAAGCAAAACAAAACACGCACAATGCATGGGCGATGGGTATCAAAAACCGGCTACAAACTACCAATTGAATCCTGCTTTGGGTGCTTTATATGATTGTGGTTTTGTCAATGTCATGTAGTGTGTTATTCTAAATCTAATAAGGTGATTGTTGTCAATGGCAATGGACAGCGGAAACTTTGAGTGGGTAGAGGAAGGTGTTGGCATACTGAAAAGAGAGTGTACCACCATTGACCAGAGGCTTGCCATCATTGACAAGGCAGTCGTTGTAGCGAAGGCGCTTGAAGACTCTGGGGTTGACCAGTCTAGCAGAGCTGAACCAGCCACAGCTGAGGTGAATGCCAGAAATATCACAGCCTGTGACACACACGTTCATGATCTCAACAGTGTAAGTGGGGATGCCACTTGGGAGTGGAGCTGTGGGGCCTTGGTTTATCAGTATGTCTGCCTTGCTACACTTTTCTCCCCAAATTCGATTTGGCTCCTCCATTGCTGTAGCTGTGCGTGTAAAGCACATACAGATAAAATTTACAATTAGACATTAATTAACATTACAACGTGAACACCGACCAACCCTCCAATGGGGAAAAAAACTTAGCATCTGCAGACAAAACACACTTTTTCAAAGTGATTCACAGGAATTATATGGGAAAAGTTAAAACAAAACAAACCAACCCCCAAAAGCCTAAAGATGGGTCATCAAGTTTCTGCTTTCAACGTATCATTGGTCTATTCATCTTTTCTTTACAGTTCAATAAGCTTAACTTTTGTACTGGAAAATTAAAGTTAACAAAAGTAATAACTTTAGTCAACACGCCTTTTCATTTCACAAGTGACATTTCCATCTGACAACTTACACCGTATACTTGCAGAAAAAATTAAAAAGATTCAATTAATATTCATTTTTTGATCTCTGAGTCACAAGTCACAATCATATATATATATACATATATATATATGCAAAATTGCGACCCGGCTAGCAAATTACTCAAGCAAGAAGAGATGGTTTGTGCATTATTAAATACATAAAATATGCACAAATTTCAAAAAGAAAAAATTACAGATACTAAAAGGAAGCTACTATAGACTGGACATATAGAGTTTTGGTAAGCATGTAAATTGTAAAATAGTGTGAATTCCTATGCAAAGACTTTTTTTCAAATGGGGTGCCAAAGAAGGAATGAAAATCTGATGGGATATAATCATATAGAGATCCCATAAATATGATGCCATGGACAGCAAATCTTGCCCATGGGGCCAAACAGCCAACGGTGCACGTTAGCATAACCTTAACGAACAAATAAGGCATGCACCTCTGACACCCACTCCCACCCCCTCTGACCACCGTCCACCACTACCAAAATCTGTTTTCAACTCTCACCACTCGCCACCACCACCGCCACTCTTTCAGAAAAGCCAAAAATGGAAGAAATCAAGAAATTAATAATACCAGGAAATTTGATTAATGGTTGGTCTCTTACCACGAAGAAGAAGCTTGCGGTGTGTAGCAGAAAGTGTGTTGTTGTTCCCAGCATCAGACTTGAACGAGCTTGGTCCCATGGAACCGTGGCCACTGCTCAGCACTGTAACAAAATCGGAAACCAAAACAAAAAATTAAACAATTAAAATAGAAAATGAAAGATTTTGTATAATTGTTTTTTTGGCCATAATGGTGAATCAATAAAGACGGCCAACATAGAAGGCAGGTAAGGATTAATGAATAAACATAAAAGAAAGAAGACAAACACATGGACCCCTTGTGTTTCTGAAAGAGATGCCAAGAACAAACAAAAAGTAAATCGCCCATCCAAAACAAAAAAAGTGGGTATAAAGCAATAAATTAATGCTTTTATACGAAATTCCATAGGAATATT
Organism: Purshia tridentata; assembly: GCA_003254885.1. Classification (NCBI taxonomy): domain Eukaryota; kingdom Viridiplantae; phylum Streptophyta; class Magnoliopsida; order Rosales; family Rosaceae; genus Purshia; species Purshia tridentata. Next base: position 11,566 of record QANT01002270.1, on the reverse strand, counting down.
ATGGAATCTCAGAAAATAAAAATAAAAATAATAATGTGGTGCGTGAATCTGCATAGTAAGTTTCAACGGCGTTCGTACACGTACCGCCGCGAAACCCAGGAGGCGAGAATAGCACTACTACAGCCACTACGGAGAAGAAGACAAGCAACGAAGACGCCATAACCACCGCGAACCGCCGAGTCATCATCGTGTTGGAGATACCTGAAACCGGAAGTAGCGAGTCGTGGAATGAGAACTCGGTTGCGAGAGCGAGTGAGTGGAACGAGTCGGAACTCGGAGCCTTCAGACACTCTAAGATGCTAATAAACCTCTGCATCGAAAAATAGAGGGAGTGAGTGAGTGAGAGTGAGAGGTTGAGGGAATCAATGAATTTATATCACATCAAAATCGAAATCACAATCGGTCAAAAAATATAATAGCCGTCGATTTGAAAACAAGTGGAAGAAGAGGGTTGGGATTTGACTTCCTAAAGTGTGAAAGACTCACGGGGCAGACGGACAGGGGTAGCTAGCAAGCTATTACTACAGTAGGCGTAGTAGCCTAGAAGAGGCAAAACGACGGCGGATTTGGACCAGTACCAGACCAAGAAGGCAGGTCCAGCTTGTTGAACAAACAAGCAGAAGAAAAGCAAATAAGACTTTTCGAAATGGTCGACAAAAACGATGTGTTTCGGTTTGTGTGGGAAAATGTGGATTTTTCCGGGAAAGTTTGACAGCTGAATTAGAGGAGAAAGCGTAGAAAGAGTAAGAGAGTAATAGTAAAAAATAGAGAAAATAGTATTAATAGTACAGTGAGCGACTGGAGACACGCAGCACACAGCACACAAACATAAGCAGAGCAAAGCGCACAGCAGAGACAGACATTGTGGCTTGCTCTGCAGCACAGACAAAAATAGCAGAGCAAATCGCGAAAGGCCTTAAATGACGAAACACTACAATCCGCTAAAGCCGATCGTTCACTCTCCTAGCATTTATTGCTCTCTCTCTCTCTCACACATATACATACACATATGTTTATACGAATGGAGACGTACCTGTACTCTGGCTCTGAGAGAGAGAGAGAGAGAGAGAGAGGATTAGGGTTTGGGTGGGAATGTGGGGAGTCCTGAATCTGATTCAGTGATTCTGATCCTCCTCTCTGGGTAAGGCCAATGGGCAATTCTTATTCTTATATACATACATAATTAATTAAATTTATGGATTAAGGTTAATGAGGGGGATTAGAGTTTGCACGTGGGGGTGTTAACAGCTAACTGATAAAAATGAATGATTAGCTCATTTATCGGATTTAAGGGGGAATGTTCAGGTGGGTGTGGGACCAGGGAGAAGAAGGAAGAGAACATAATTATTTACTATTTTTACGCGTTTAAATATATGAACACGTACACGGTTGGGTGGTGATTGGATTGGAGTTTTGGCTTTTGCTGCTGGTGGTGAAAGGACCGGGATGAGAGAGAGTTTTGGTTTCCGGAATTTACTGTTTTAGGACATGGACATGGACATTTTTTCTCCGGTAAATGGATGGCCATGGTCCACATGGACACAAAGATTGGATTCTTTTTAGGTTATGACAAATTTTCCACCAAAAAAATTTACCTCTATTGTATAATCTATAGAGAAAATACTATAACTAAAATCAGTCATCCACAATTTCACATGCGTGTGAATGAGATTATTTTTTTGTATGATTGCGAGCACACCACAAAAAAAAATATATATATATATAATATAAAAGATTAAAATAAAGAATAAATCTAACCTTTAACAAATGTCAAAATTCCTAGGTAAAATAGAAATACCAACTAGACAGTAAATTAATAAAAATAGATAAGGAAAGCTGCAAGCCTGCAAGAATAAGAAAAGTGTAAGTTAAACAAAAATTTATCCTAAATAGATTGGAGCTTCTAAATTCTAATTAACTTCAGATTATCACGATTAACGCCAACAACAAATGATTGTGTAACAAGTGGAAGAACATTCACTCTTTTTATTTTTTCGTTTTTTGTGCCTTAACAATTAAATGACTAAATAACATGTACAACAAGAAAAAATAAAGAAAAGCAAGAAAGTCTGTAAGAAGTAACAATAACCACAAAATAATCACTCTTTTTATCATTTGGATAAAACTTTTTCAGTTCGTTGCCAAAAAAAAAACTTTTTGAGTTTTTCTCAGGAGAGGAGCAGATGTTTTTCTCTTTTAGTGGAGGCTCTATGCATAGAATGAACTTTCTTGTTCATCAAGTCTTCCACAAACCTTTTCTAATTGCAAAACATCTTTGGGATATTATCTTGACGTTCTTTAACACTCAAAAGTATTTACATACTTAATTTTATTGGTTAGTGAGGGAGTTGGGCTAGGGAAAGGTATGTTCAACAATTTTGTTTATTAGTTTTTTTTGTTTAACAAAATAACTTTTTTTCATTTTGTTTGATAATTGTTTAAATAAATGTCATTAAAATATTAAAAAAAAAACTTCATCCAAGATAAGCCATTTGTCATGTGCTTCAGTTGTTGCACAAGTCGACCTCAACTTCATTTTTCATTCTCTTACAAAAATGGCACTAGCTCCGCCCACAATGAAAATGTTGCAAGTACAAAACTTTCTATGGAAAAACGACCACTAATCCAAGACCATGTAATGGGTCAAAGGGTGAATCGGGAACTTGTATTCTATACATATTTCAACACTGCCAATCTGGAACATTCTGATAGCAGCAACCAGTGTATCGACACATGATTGATGTTCAAAAACTTCATATCATCTCTTTGGTTGCTTTTTCCTTCTACATCCTTTTTACAGCACAAGTAGTCAGAATAAAAAAGAATGCTACCCAAGGCATGTTCACCAACTATCCAATGGATTAGTCCCGATCTACGTTAGACTACTTCAGAAGTTTCGGTCGAATTACATTTTGTCAAGTCCTAAAAGATTACTGCACACTATGTCAACAGTGCTACCTTTTGGATTTGCGATTTGCAGAATTCATCACTTCCAGTTCCCTTACCTTGTCAAGCAATTCTTGAATGGTATTAGATGCTTCCTACAAAAGCAACAAGCACATAAGAGGGAAGAGAAACTTAAAACGTAAAACATATGAACACAGAACCACTCAGACTGGGTTGAACCTGCAGCTTCTTTCTCAAATTACTCTCTTCATCGTCTCGTCGTTCCCTCTCCTCGGAGAATATGCCAATTAGGGTTTCTTGTTCCTTGTTCAACTCCTCAACTCTTTGTTGTGCCTCTTGGAGCTAAGCAAAGACCAGGCAGTAATTAAAATTTTTTAGTAGATTTGCCAAGAGAACAATATATTACTTAGATCTATTTCCTACTTTTCCAGCCAGCTCAATGAAAATATATAGTAAAGGCAAACACCTTAGTTTCAAGTGAACTGCACCTCTCCCTTTCAAGCAGCAAGTCCTGCAGCACATCAGGTAAAGCCCTGCTGTCCTTTTTCGCCAATCTAATAAGGAAAGAGTTGAGGACAACCAGCATGTAAGTACTGAAGCAAACAGAGTGACATACAAAAACTTTATGATGCAAAGGGAAGAACAAGTACCTTTCCTTCAATTCACGATTCTCCTTTCTCAATTGCTCCACAATGCGTAAATCACCCCCCAAAAGGGAACACTCGCCATTAACACCATTTCCCTGACAATTGAACAAATAACATAAGCAAAACCCTACTACAAAGATATAACCATCTATTGCAAAGGTAACTGGAAGTAACCTTTGGCTTGGATCTTGTGGTGGGTAGACTGGTTTCTCCACACGGTGCACAATCTATCTTAGCAGTGGATGTCTTACTACTACTGCCATTCACTTGTTTATCAGATCTGACAACATGCATGTCATCATCACTAACATCAACTGCTGCATGTGAGGATGGTTCAGAAGAACTTGAATCTAGCCCAGATTTTGTGGGGGTTTGCACTCTATTTTTGCCTTTACTGGCACGTCCATGGTCTGCTGTTTTGGAGAATCTTTCTGAAGCTTTTAATTCAACCTTCTGATATGAGTGTGAACTGAGCTTCTCTGAAACTGAAAGTGGTCTCTTACTGCCTGATGTAGTACCGTTCCTTGTAGAGGCAGAAGTTTGCAGAAAGCAATCAGAAGTCTCTACAATTAAAAAATATGTATGAGTTGATAAGGTTGACATGGATTTGACAACCAGTACAAAGTGCATAGCCCACAGAAAAATGTAATAATTATTTTCGCCCAGGCTACCCAGAAGAATGTAGGGACCATAAGATACCTTTATCTGCAGAGCCGTTAATGAACTTCTTATTCCTTTGTGCAGCATAGCCAATTTTATGACTATTAGTAAACCTATATATGCAGTAGTGAATGCCCATTTGTGAGTATCAATACAGCAAAGCAACTCACAAGAGACTGGACGCAGAAAATTGTATACAATTAACCAATACACCACAAACCAGTATGCCTTTTGCATTTGTATTAATCGTCCCTCAAGTCTTGAAAGAACTATTGTACGCTCAAACCCCTGCTTATCATGAGCTGGTTCGACAAAATTAGCTTCTAAAAGACCTGCAAGATTAAAATGCATCAGAAGCAAACTCAATTTCCTCTAATTGGTTAAAGTCAAGGAACTTGAATGCAGAAACAACACCTATCACACCACGGCCCTGACTTCCTGCAGCATTCCAAAGCCTCCAAAATGGCTGGGAACAAAAGAAAGAAAGAAGAACTTTATGTAAGAAATTTTTCAAAGAAGTCCATTGACCTGTGCTTAAACACTGATCTAAAGATCATTGCTCAAACAGCAAGATCAAGAGAGATACTTTTTCACAAAGAAGATACACCAAATATAACAAATACTGTAGTTTAAAACTAAAAGTACCTTAATCAGCCGATTTTTGTGATAAACATTGAACCCTTGAACATCGATATGATATTTTGCATCCTTCACAAACCCAATGGTGACAACAGCAACCATCTGATGACAAGAGTTGCATGCAATCAGAAATACAATATCAAAAGTAGACATGAATATTAAATAAAAAATTCCTTATGAAATATTACACTTGCATCCTTTGGGATCCCATCAGCTCCAGGTTGTGGCCGATATGTGACTTTTTGGGACATCATCATATCATTCACTATGTTGTGGTGCTCAACATCCTTCCCACGAAGAATAATTCGGAAGTCATGAGGAAGCCGCAAATAAAGAATTGATGCATAGCTCTGGAGTCAAAATGAAGTAACATGTTAATAACAAATAATAGATGAACAGAGAGACTGATTTTGTCTTCAAAATCAGACCAGGAACCATGTTTCAAAATTCTCTCCTAGTTCTTTATAATGTCTCCACCTATATGAACAATACTTTATCTTAATTCTACAATGATAATTAGGCAACAGGATATTGAAGTCTGACTTTACCCTCAACGAGTGCCGGTAGGTCAAGAAAAAACGAGAGTTGGGATATTCTTTAGCCATCTTTATATTCTTCTCATCTCGATTGACACCTCTAATTTGAATATCCTGCAACATCAGACACCATATATTACTCTGCTAGAATCACAAAAGCAATGAAACAAAAATATTAAAAAAGCATAAAACTCATGAATCAACATACGTGTGGATCAGCATCGAAATCAAGCTCCAACTGTCCTTCATCATCCTCCCAAAGGTTGTATATGATTACTCGGGTGCCATGGTTTTTCATCAGATAGAACTAAACAGCAGGTAAAAATAACAAAATTAATGACAAGATGGTGTCTGATGAATTACCTATTTGGTATATTCCCTACAACAATAATGAGTTACCTGATGATGCAGGTCTTCTTCACTATAAAATGGTGACCATTGAACTATTGTTTCCACATTTTTTTCCCAATCACTTTCAGAGGATCGTACAACCTTTTTCCAAGTAGCCCCTTTTCCTCTCTCATAATCAATCTTTTCATTTCATCAACACAACAAAACACATCATTTTAATGCAGATCCTACGCTAATTTATCAAAGAAAACACACTAATAATATTCCATATTAAAGAAATAATGAATTAAATACAATATAGTGAAAGTCAACTAATTGTAGTTGCTCTACTGACAAAGGAGCAACATGCAACTCAGGCAATGACTTTCCCTTTATTTGGTGGCATTTGGATAATTTTATTGAAAATCCAAGAACCCATGCATACAAGTGTGAAAAATAAAAGGAAGGAAAAACATAGCAGTTAAAAAGATGAATCAATCATCCTAGCAGCATCCTCAAAAAGGAATCCTCCACCTATAAAACAGAATGCTCCACCCTGTAAAACAACTACTGCTTTCTTCTCTCCAAACACACCCAACCAAACCCAGTGGATTAAATCATGATATAAACAAATACAATCCCCTAGCTAAGGTCCTCAAAGGAATTCCAAAATTTCGTAACTTTTATGTTTATTTTATTCTTAATCCAAAAAGGTTTACGCATCAATGAGGCCTCAAAATGGTGCATTTCACAAGATAAGCCTTGCCCTCTTTTATTCTAGCATAACTATATAAGGTCCAATGGACAGTTAAAGCCCAACCTACTTCACTGATGTGACAGCTAAATATGTGTGAAGTTTTCATCGGAGAAACAAAAACGCTTGAAGACAATATGTATAAAGTCCACGAGGTAGACAAAGAAAATTTAAGCGTCATTAGACTCATTACCATGGGAACTACAATATCTTCCTTTCCTGTGCTCCTCAAAAAAGTGTAGGACAGCAATCCAATGCTCTGTGTAGCACTAAAATCAATGTCAACATGTCTCAATTAGTTTCAGAACACGCAAAATAAAAATAGAGTTTCATTTTACTAAAAGAAAAGGAGAGGGGAGACGCCGTGAGAAGTAGTAAATAGCACCAAAGAGACAGCCATAGTTTCCTCTAAGTTATTAATTCTTTCCGAAAGTACTGATTAAACTAATACTACTAGTCTACTACAATCACCAAAACAACATATATGTGCCTCATTCACCGTCATAGGATAAATCCACAACTGAATTCTAGATAAACATATAGAAACCCAAGCACGTGCATGTGCACAAACTAAAACATGGTATATAATTCAAACATCCAAATTGAGAAACAAGTGATTTATATATTTTATTACTTGATTGTTTCAAGATAATTAATCATTCTAATTTCATAGAAAGCCACTCCATGCCAAATTGGATAGAAGAGATGAAAGAACAAAATCCTACAAGTAATCATGGCTTCTATAACCTTAAAAACAACTAACAAATTTAAAACTTTTCCCTCTTTTTTTGTCCACAGAAGCTGAAGAAAATAACCATTAAACCAATCAAACCAGAAAATCATTGTGAAAGAAACAACAATAAACAATTACGAACAGAAAGAAACCTTTTTCCATTTTTTCCACTGCAACAAGAGAACACAATTACATCTGCTCCAAGCCTCATGGTACTTGTTTTAAAGCCATTTCCATCTGTATAAACAAGCAGCTAACATTACTCTTTATAAAAATATAGAAAACCGAAAACACTTAGATAAATATTGGTGTTATACATTGTCCTATAGTGTTTGCAACTTTGCTTTTCTCAGAATACCCCAATGACATGCAATGTCGCATCTTATCTGGATCCATGCCGCCACCATTATCTGCGGGACGCCAAACAAATTTTCCAGGAAAATTAAGAATTCGGGAGCAAAAATGAAACCACTTAGCATTCTCCAAAAGACATCCAACGAAAAAAGAAAAAGAAAAAAGAAGTTGCAGTCTTGCAGAATTAAGAAGTCCTACCTTCGATTATCAACATTCTGCTACCGTCTTTCTTATTTTCAACCATATCTACGTTAACATAGGTAGCACCACTACAAACCTGGCATTGAAATGAAAAAATATTTCCAAGCAGAGAGAAAAACAAGTGTAGACAAACTCAAACAAAAGTGAGGAACAAGAAACTACCTCGTCCAACGCATTGTCTAAAAGCTCCGCGAAAGCTGCAATAAACATTACACGCTCAGGCATAAGCATAGAGACACAAAACCCAAGTATTATACAGGGAAATTAGAAAATCAAGTAGATATACCTCCAAGGGCCCACTTATGACTGGTTGCATTCGAATGCAGAAACTTCGGATGAACCCTGACATGATCCATCCCACCTACATAGAAAAGCACCATTACTATGTTATACTGTTCAAGCGTTTCGTCCTGAAAATTAACTGTTAAAGACTTTCCAATTTGGGCAGTAAATCCCATATCAGCCAAATCCACTATTGCATGTTAGCAAGGAGTCTTTTTAATTAAGTAGAGCAGTCAATTTCCATTACAGTGTCTCCAAATTTTCTCGGCAACCAAACAGATCATAGTAAAAGAAAAGAAACACATAGAACACAATGCAGCAGTTTCTTTAGAGAGAGAGAGGTTTAGATTACCTCCAGAAGAATCCCAATCGCCAAAAGGAGCCCCTTCATAATCCCCAGCCTTCCAAAACTGCTTACAGCTCGGTCGACTCACCATGCCACTCTCTTCCCGGCGCGTGACGGCAGTGGAGGCGGCCTCCGCCTCCGGCAACATTGGCGGCACCTCCACCGGCGGAAGAGGATCCAGAAGCTTTACGGGCCAAACGACGCCCAACTCGTCCAGCTTCCTCTTCTTGAGAACACCTCCCGAAACGACGGCGTTGCCTCCGCCATCCTCCGAGTCGCTACTACTGCTGCTGCTGCTGCTACTGCTACTGCTGCTGCAGAGGTCTATTAAGGAGGCGAGCATCTTCGGAACGGCGCCGTTCGGGATCGGCGTCGGTTGCGGAATGTTCGAAGTATCCAGAAGCTCCTTCTTGACCGGGTAGTCCATGGCAGAGAGGCTGATGGCTTTGCAGGTGAGAACTGACTCACTGAGAACTCAAACCAGTACTTATGGGCTCTTTGCCTTTTTACTGTCTACGCTTTGAGGTTCGAGCTTCTTCTGTTGCTTTTTGGCTTGACGTAGTAAAGGTGACCGATCGATTAATACACGGTGGTGCACTATTGTGCGGACGATTACAGTTGAATCCAACTGCAATTGGACACGTAAAAATTAGAACGTAATCTGCTACTTAATAGTGTTATAAATTATAATCTTAGTGTGTTTCCAATTAATTTTATTCTTCATACCAACTACTTCTAAGTGGTAATATGTGTTATTGTTAAAATCCGAATCTGATCGTAGTAATTGAAGGTTGGTTATTAGAGAGCGACCATATATAGTGTTTCATTGCTAATGAAAATAAAATATGATAGTCAAATTATGATAAAAGATCTAATAATATATTATGCGAATCAATCCCTTTGCTATACTTTTTTCTTTTATAAAAAGCCTAGAACTTTTGTTCTTTGTGAATTTAGCCTTTGACTAATTGACAGTTATGCGAATTCAAAATATATATTGTATTCTCCTAACATTCTCCAATGATTTTGGTTTAATATTGTTGCGAAGATCATATTTGAAAATCTTTTTCAAATTCAAATATGGATCTTTAAAAAAGTCCCAAAAATCAACAAGATCTGCATAATACAAGGAAAATCAAATATACAAGACTTATAGAAATATATTAAACCCATCATAATGCCATAATAAATCCAGATCGGATTCATTACCCGATTTTGGGTACCAAATTGGTACCTAATGAATTTGATGGTTCAAATACACCCATCTAAATAAAATAATATTCTATTTTTTACTCACCTTTTTTTCTCTTTTTTTTTCCTCTTCTCTCTCCCTCTCATTCTCTTTCTCCTCTTGCTGGTAAGCCACCATACACTCCCACCCCGCACTCGAGCCTCACCAAGACCCTATTTCTGCCGGCGAATATCCCCCTCCCCACACTCAAGCCTCAGCTCCTAATCAAAGAGAAAGTGATAGCGAGCAGAGAGATGAAAGGGATAGAGGAGAGGAAGGAAAGATAGAGAAGAGAGAGAGGTGGGTGGCTCGAAGGGAGGGGATGAGTGGGAGGAGTGGTGGTGGTGGTGGTGGCTTACTAACAAGGGGAGAAAGAGAAAGAGAGGGAAAAAGAGAAGAGGGAGAAAGAGAAATGGTAGGTAAAATATAAAATTTTATTTTATTTGGTTCGATATATTTGAACCATTAGATTTATTGTATGACAGATGGGTACTAATCTGGTACACAAAACCTGGCAAGGAATTCGCTCTCTAATAAACCTATGTAACCTATTATATATCACATCAGCATTAACAATGAATGTAAATCATTAATCTATGCCACATGGTGTAGCAATTTACCTATTATAATGTTTGTTACACTGTTGATGATATATGTTAACTGATCTAGATTTGAATTAATTATGGATTTTAGCCTTCTATCATGATACTATCAACATAATAAAAATGTAATACTTTAATTTTACTTTGGATTTCAAGTTAGTACTCATGATTCAAAACAGTATCAATTTTTATACCTCAAAAGTAGAGCCATAAGGTGAGAAAAAAAATACCAAGTGTTGTCTTGATCTCTTCTATTTATAGGGGTTTAAGATGAAAAATCTCAATCCTAATAACTCTATTTCTTATTTGAATTTGATAATTATCTTTTTTTTTTAAGAAAAAATTTATTACACAATTTACGTGGCATCAATTTATTTGACAGAATTTATATATATATATATATATTTTAGAGTTTATGACGTAAATCAGGAAATAATTATTAAGAGAAAAGGCTGGGATAAATACAATTGTCCTTATCTTTTTTGATAGTTCTATCATTCATTCCTCAAGATAAATAGTAGTTATCCTATAAGATAATAATGCTAATGATTTTATTATATAATAAAAGATTATTCTAACATCTTAATAGATAATTATTAATTAATTTACTTTTGGACTTCGAAGTGATAAATGACTTTTTTAGTCCAAAACCATGACCCCAAGAACAAAATGGTCTACATGCGGAACAATTTTCAAGTTGGCCCATTTCAATGAGCCACACGCTCAGTACGGCCCGGGTCTGCTTTTTATTTATTTTTATAAAACTGTTGAATAGTCTTAACTAGGGGTCCAACTCTAATCGGTTGGGCGGGTTGAAAGGTCAAATCCAAACTCAATCCAGTCTTTATTTTTCGGGTTCAGATTTGAGTTTAGGAGGGTTGTAAATAAGCGAACTCAATTTTGAAAAGTTAGTTAAATTGAAAATTATTTGTCTATCTAACTTTGATTAAAAAAATGAACGATTTTATCGAAAATATTTGATTCATATATTTGTTTGATTAAAATTAAATAAAAAAATAATTTCTAATTTAATTAATTTTTTATAAGAATGATTAGGTATATTGTGTATATATATATGTATGTGTGTTGATTAGGTCCGCACCAAGACCAATTTATATATATATATATATTGATTAGGTCCATGTCCATGTTTACAATATTTCAACGCCATGGGCCTAGGTTCTGTTTTATTTTTTTGCAACATGGGCCTACGTTCCACAAGATCTCACAGAACATGAATAATTAGGTGGACTTAGGTTGCCATTAAAACAAATCGTTGGGCCGCTTGGGCCCATGTGTGAATGAGGGATAATCGACTGCTTACAATGTTTTTTTTTTTTTTTT